>JAUMGZ010121102.1:0-17347 GCA_032359645.1 Pododesmus macrochisma
TGTTAAATCTAGAATTCCTTTTTTGTATGCGCGTCCTTCGTTTCCCTTTATATTCGTATATTTGAACATGAACGTGTTAAATCTAGAATTCCTTTTTTGTATGCGCGTCCTTCGTTTCCCTTTATATTCGTATAAGCGCTCAATATTACGGGTAGGAGGAGGACTGGTTGGCTCGGTGTCAGGATACTGTGACCGAGTGAAGTATCATGTCAATGTCTTTGCGGCGTGATATTTCAGCGAGACAGTATAAAGTTGCAAAAAAGTGCACTCTGTCACAAGCAGACGCCGTCTCGATATGACCAAAATTAAGTTAAAGGGACGCTAAACTTCAATAAACAAACAAACAAATACAAAGGAATTAACCGCAATCAACGGGCGCTCTAGAGAGAGAAAAAAGAATTTATAATAGATCAGACGTAGATCGGGGAAAACAAAATTAGGTAGAACTTTTCACAATGCTGTCACTTCTCTATTGGTATTGTTTATTTTTCACTTGCCCCATAACCGTGGTGCTTATTACAACATCTTTCTTTTATGAATGACTTAACTCTTCAAGTAACAAAGCATGCTTTTAATTTGATGAACTACATATTACAGTCATGAAAAACGTAATGGTATTTGAAATTTACTATCCTGCCATTAAAAGTATACAATTCATATAAAGATTTAAATTAGGCAAAATTTGAAGCATATTTATATTTTTGAAAGATATTTTACATTCCATACTATAGTGTTTATATCAAATTATGCATATAATGGAATATGAAATAAGAACTTGCAAATTAAAGCGGACCAACCAAAAACAATATCTCTAAGAGATGAAACCGATTCTCTTTGTAAAAGGACAACGTAAGATAATGGTCATTTGACCTGTTGACAATGGTCTAAGTTGGTTTAAACATACTCAATTGAAATCTTAAATACAAATGCACTAATTAACTATTTTTTTTTTTTTTTTTTACAAAGTGATAATACATTGCGTGTCATAAGTTACTGCATATCGTTTTCAAAGGTTGTTACCTTTGGTGTTAAACGTGTATTAGGTTTGCTTCCTCTCTCTCAAAAATCAAAACAAACGAAACACAAGGAAACAAGATAAGTTGAATAAAAAACCAATAGGTTGAAACTTATCGGGTTCAGCTGGGAGAGTTCCGTATGTGATCATTGACAGGTCTTAATCAAGTTATAATCGAGTGCAGATACATAACATAAAATGAATCTTATTTGAAATAAACTTGTACAATTGCTATTACCACCCGTGCACATGTGTTTGTTTGTTTTGAAAAGTGTCTCAGCTTTTTGCAATTTTTCAGCTAAAATGTCAACTAATACATTTACGTCGTATGCCAACAATTTCATGTGTTTTGTTCGTTTGATTTGATACTATAAATGGCCACATCGTTCGCGTATCAAGCATATATTTTTGTGGGTCATGTGTACATTTTTGGGGTCATCGTTTCTTAAAACCCTTCTAATGCCGATGCCAAAATCAGATCAAATATTGGACCCTTGCCATGTACAAAATGAGTGCATGTATGTAAGAGTTATATAAAACAATACATTACTTTATACTTGTATATCTTTGACAAATGTTCAAGTGAAGGTATTACGATTAGACAAACTAATGGTTCAAACAAAACATATAATAACATCAAAACCTAGCATAGTAATATTTGCCAAGTATTATTCTATGTCTACTTATTTATAAGATTAATCAAGTTAAATCTTCATGCGATTTTATATGAAGCTAAACTGGATTTTTCAATTACAATGAGTGGTGATTATAGGGTCAAAATAAAACACGTCACACTTATTTTAAAGGACAAAGTTTCTATAGGTCCCAAAACCTACTGACTTATATGATTATATGTATGTGAGGCACAACGTCATTTATTCCCAATTCATAACGTTCTGCCATTTATTTTTGAGTTTCGGACCTAAGAAGACAAGTTGCATACTTACCTGTATTCTAACTTCATTAAAATATATTTGTAAATTGATATTGTAATATTCTCGGGGAGCGTCATGTACTAACCTCTCATCTTCATACACCTTAAACAAACAATGCCATAAATGTCGAATTTCTCATGTATGAAGTGGCTGTTCGTAAATATAATTATTTTATCAAAAAGGATGATGTTTTCGAACGATATATATATATATTTATATATATTTAAAATCTTTGATAGTTTCTTTTAATTTGAAAACATCTTCTAGCATTTATTTCTGGTTGTATTTGTTGAATAAAGCTCAGCGAACCAAAACCATAGACCAAATGTTTTAGAAATTGTGTTTTATGTGAAGATATGAATTAACAAAAGACTGCTCAACTATAGATTTTATACCCTATGCGTGTTTTTCTAAAAACCTTTTTTACTTGATAACTTCAACTGCCTCTTGTACATGCATGTCCTAAACAGTTGAATTAAAGCTATTCAAGGTGCCAAACATTGCATGTTATATAAAATTTCAAACGCTATATGAATATCATCATGAACTAACACAGGAAAGTAACAATTAATATTTACCATTGATACTAAACTGGAATGATTCCTAATAAGTATTACAGGTAAAGGTCTACGAAACTATTCCAAAAATACAAGTATGTACTTAAGCTTATGTTCAGCTCCTTTTGTAATGTTTAATGTCCATTTGTGTGGTTCAAGCCTTACTTGCCTTATGTTGGTTCCAACCTTGTTATTTAAAGCAGAATCAAATTTTCGTGCATATCCTGATTCTAATTTTTTTTGAATCGAACCTAATTCGATATTTTGGTTCCTATAGTAAAATGAAAGCAACTTTAATTTTGTATATTCAGGTGGGTGATCAAGGTCAGTTTCCATTAAATGAAGTAGGAATCATGAAAAACCAAGACGATATTCAAAGCCGTAGGTCCATGGGCATGGGATTATAAAAGAAAAACGTGAGACGCACACAGACAAATTAACAAAAATACAATTATTAACTTAAAAGGAAACATCACGAACTTTTATTGAAAAACTAAAAGGGAAACCAGGTGCTCGCGATTGTGTAAGCGGTTCTTGCTACACGTGTGTCACCCGCTGCGATGTTTCCATGTCGTTTCGGTAAATGGTAACCCTTGCTCTGTTCTAGATACAGTGTATCAAATCCTAACTAGTTTTCTGGTATTGATGACATTACACTTTTAAATGTAACTTTTGGAAGTGCAGATCGAACTTCCTACTCTAGCAAATTAGTATAACAAGAAATAAATCAACATCAATAATTTATTTATAGATAATAAAAATTTGGAGTGCACACAATCAGTGAGTAATAATTAGAACCAACACAAACGTAGACAGGTGACACATCATCGTGAACACACACACACACACACACACACACACACACACTTTCTCTCTTTAATCAGAATAATATTTACCAATACATTACAAACATAGAAACTGAAATGGGCAACATTAAATTAAATACACAAGCACAAAACAGTGCTAGTGTAATATACTTTACTCTAAAACAAACAATACTACAATATTTACATTATTTAAATACCAAAATCAAAGACACCATAGCTGTTTTTACATGGTAGTATAGATAAAAGACAATACTAATTTAAAATGTTATACGTGTAAAGTCTTCCAGTACTTTTGAATATAGTTTATAAAAGACAATATTAATTTAAAACGTAAAACGTGTACAGTTTTGCAGTTCCTTTGAATAAAGTTTACGAATTATGCTTATAATATGTCATATGCAAGTATAATTTTGATTCATTTGATTGTCAGTTTGGAAAGCGTATCTCACACACGAAGTTCCTTAAGAACGAACAACCATCGTCGCGAAGTATAACGTTTTTAATGTCAATTCGTCCACAATCAGCTGAGTGTTCACCACGGAACAGGTTGTTAAACTCTGTAGGTAGGACATGACTTAGATTAGCGGCAGATGTACCGTCCACCCACATGAAAGATCCTTCATTGTCAACATCAGATAATCCTATCAAATAATTAGTTTGAACCTTATCTGAAAGTAAAACCAAGATATATATATGTCATGTACATGCTGAATTTTGTGCAAAAGTACTTAATACGAAAAACCAGGACGATGTTCTTAAGCCGTAAGTCCATGGATATAAACTTCTAATAAAAAACTAGAAGCGAGACCAGGGGCTCGCGATATGGTAAGCGTTTCCTGCTTCATATGTGTCACCCGCCGCGATGTTTCCATGCCAAAGTCTTTATCTTGGAATACACAAATGCAATCTGAAAGATGCCTCCGATAAATATGATATTTGTAAGAGGAAAGAACCATTACCCCCGTTCCGAACCCCAGATTTTACTTCGAAGCAGCAGTCATTAATGGACGCTATAGAGAAAAAGAATTTGTAAGACAAGCTGTTTCAGCACCGTTTTTTTTAGATCAGCCTGTACGACAGGTGAGAAAGAGAAACCTCACACGGGCGAAAATACGGGAAAACTCTATCACAGGTGTAAGAAAGATACATCCTCCATGGGTGTTCTGCATGGATAACTCGATCTTACATATAAAGATCTGTAAGACACTCCGTCCCGAACCTCAGATCTTGCTCGAAGCAGCCGTCAATAATAGGCGCTATAGAAAAAATTATTTTAGAATAGACAAGACTTCAGTAAATCAAAGCTACAGAGCAAAATGTGAGTATCAAATATTTCTTCTCCCTTGCGACAATGTTTTTCAATTCCACATACAGAGATTATTTCATATTTTGATATTTTGGTTGTAAGTTTCCCCCTTGTATTTGAGTAATGGTTTCTCAGTACCTTTGTCGAGTGTTAATAATGTTATTTGAAGAAATGTTTTCTTCAAAAAGTTTAGATACTGCAGACTGAAATTCCCTTCAAGTTCTGCCATATTTTCAGAGCATTTTAATGTGAAGACTGACACATCTATTCATATGTCAACTCACAATACAAAACTCTTGTATAGCAAACCTGCTTTAATGTAGACCCAGGGTCAACCTCAAGATAACTGCTTGTCCCCACTTCATTTTTTTATGAAGAAAACAAAGGTGCTTACCTTTCACTTTAGATAGATATAATATTAATTGTAATGGGTACCTGGAAATGGGCAATATTTTGTTTTCTGTTTTTTAGAGCAGCAATGAATAGAAAATGCATCTAGATCACTTACTTAATCATCACACAATACGTGGAAATAAAAATAAGCTATAATAACGGTGTAAGATAGAAAAAATTGTAAGTATCTACACTTTGATATATTGACAACCAGGTACAGTAAAAAGCAAACACAAATGATTAATGTAAAAATTAAACTTGATATCTAATTTTCAAAAACTTAAAAAAAAAATAAAAGGGGGTACCCGTACGTTTTTCTTTTAAAAAAAACTAGTGATGTTTCAGTCAGTGGTTGGTATTAATTTTTTGTGTGTAACTTTAGAGATTTATAATTATTAGCTTATTTAGAAATAACATTTTCATTTCTTCTTCATTATTGTCCGCAATGTCATGTATTAAAAATATATGTATACATTATAAGTATTTTAAATTATTACACTATATGGTTTTATAAGTCAACTTTTAATGATAGCATGTTTGTTTTAAAGAGTCGTTAAGGGAAGTAATAGGTAGAGAAATTTAAAACATATTGCACACGATTTCAACTAGATTGATAGAAAAATATTCAACAAGAGTTACCAAACATTGCTGACCCGTGGACCACCTTAACCACTCCATGCACATACATATTTGAGAAGAACTCAATATCGGTAACAGTCACTTTCATTGTATGTAATCAATATATTATAAATATCATCTGAATCTATAACAACAAGAGTTACCAAACATTGCTGACCCTTGGACCACCATAACCAGTCTATGCGCATACATATTTGAGAAGAACTCAATACAGGTAACAAATATTATAAATATTACCTGATTTTTTTGATCAAGTTATTTCAAGTTAAAACTTAAACAGCGGCAACATACAAGGTATAACTGGTACACACTTTTTGTACAGGTTATAACTTATACAAAATTGCAACATATAAACGACATATATAAACGCATTGAACTGTTTTAAATAGGAATTATTGAACAGCGGCAATATACAAGTTATAACTTGTACATACTTTTTGTACAGGTTATAACTTGTACAAGATTACAACTTGTACACGGCATATATAACAGCATTGAACTATTGTCAGTAGGCATTCAAAGGAGATATGAACGCCAAATGGATAAAAGCAAATTAAATGAAGCTCTATCAATGTAGCGCCTGTACCGCAACTCAAATCTCGCGATAGTTGTCTCTCCTTGAATCATGAACAAATCACTCAGTCGAGTGCAAACGGTTAATTTCCAGGAAACGTTGTAAAAATATTTGAACATTTCCCCAGACCATACATATGAGGATACCAGAGATGGGTAGCTTCTGGCTTATCCTCTTTCAACTTAACTACATAATTACAAACATGTTATAATATAGTCTTACTAAAATATTTTCATTGAGATGATCTATATACATTATTATGTTAATTCATATTTCTGGATTGCTATATAGATAAGGTTAAAGCCTGTGCTTTGAAAGGAACTAAAAAACAATATGTTCTAATCTTTTATGTTTCGGGAAATAATAACAAATTGAACAGTTCTATCAGATTAGGGTTATTATTAAACATATTTTTGTACATCAATGACACCCAACAGTATTATTCTTTTATATAATATAAATATTCTCTTTATCTTATGAATTTATTTGTTGTTCTGCTATTATTTTAATAGAAGTATATTTCTTTCCAATGCTTATTTCATATAAAACATGCGGAATTTACATAAATTTTATTATAGAACTGTAACAAAGTTTTTATGTAATGAAAATATATATTCTGCATTACCCTCTCACTTTGTTGTGTGGTTATGGTCTGAGATTTTAGTTATAATAAGTATTATTAGAATGGAAAGGAGAAAGGAAATAAAAGAAAAGAGTAGTAAATCAGTGTGAAGAGAATGATATGAAGAGAACTCTGCATATGATGTTCATATACTTAGTATTTAGACAATACACTTTGCAATTCTTAACTGAAGGTAATGAGTGTGAAATTATAATTTTATCATTTCTTAATGCGATGTAAAGAAAGTATTGTTAAATCTGAAAGAAATTTTAAACTTGAATAACAAACACCAAAGGAATTTCGTTTTTTGTATTCTAGTTTCCACTCACGATGTGTTCAACTGAGAAACTAAACGAAAAACAATAAATAGACGAAGTCTCATAAGCATTCAATGGAGTTATTTAGGTCATCTTTTGGTTGGGTTATTAGTAAGTAAATCGAAAAACCAAGACGATATTCTAGGCCGTAAGTCAATGGACATTGGCAAACAATAAGAAAACGTGGGACGCACACAGAAAAATGAACCAAATATACATTTTATTAACTAAAAATGGAAACATCACGAACTTCTATTAAAAAACTAGAAGCGAAACAAAGTATTTGTCACACACACACACACACACACACACACACACACACACACACTATTAAATCTGACATCTGACATAGCATGCAAATCATAGCTTTAAATCTTTTTTTTACCAAAGTAGCTTGAAGATTTTAAAAATAATTTCCACTTTTGTTCTGTATTAAGAACAATAAGATCTCCACTTTGGTTTCGACAAGCGTCCCTTCCCTCCTGCCATGTCATCTTTATATCTGATAATTTGTAGCAAAGAAGTCCGACATCGATATATCCTAATTTTTCACATTCTAAAAGAAAGAATTGAGCAAGTTTATAGTAATAAAAATTATAAAAATTGTATATCTTTACTATATTAAATAAGAAAGTCTAACATCTGCATCAAATTAACTGCCGCCAAAGGGTAGCGTTGACAAAGACAAAAACGCATAAAAAATGGTTATTTGGAAATAATAAGGAAAACGGGGGACACGAACAGAAAGAAAAATTTACAAGTATTAAACCAAAAACGAAAACATTACGATCCTCTATCATATTTAGAGAGGACAATATCTGAATAGGACGGACTTGCGACAAAGGGAAACGTTAAGGCAACATCAAATGGCAATAGAAATATGAATAAAAGTACATCACAATACATGCCAAGCCAGCCACAACAGCTGAACGACTCCGAACGTTTATTCAACGAATTGCCAAGAATTTTGGTTTACGTGTACACTAGAAAAAAAGGAATTTTAAATGTATATCCCTGGTCAGCTGTCTTGTTCACCCAAGTCCTCTTCAGCTGGGAAGACGTAGTGGTGCCGTATTTATATACATATAGTAGTCAATACGGAAAAACCAAGACGGTATTAAACAGCCGTAAGTCCAGGTACATAGGCAAACAAAAGAAAAACGTGGGACGCACAAAGAAAAAGGAAACATCAGGAACATCTAGTTAAAAAGTAGAAACGAAACCAGGTGTTTTCGCGATTGGTTAAATGTTTCCTGTTTCACATGTGTCACCCGCTGCGATGATCACATATTATTTAATATTGCAACATTTCACTTGTCATAGCATACAACATATTACGTTATATTGTATAATCAAAGACGGACGGACGGGCGGACTTACAATTAAGAAAAGGGATTGGGAAGCTGAAATGCCAATCAGTCAATCAAACACATTTAGAATTCATGTAAGTATCAAGCCAAATAAATAGATATTATGGAACAGTTATAAAGTGACGAAGTGCCTCTCGCACACAATATTGGCTTTATAGAAAGGTAATGAAGCTCAAACTCTGACAACTATATCTATAATATAATTATATCAGAAACACATAACCAATAAGTATAACCCAGCCTCAAAAGCTGGCATGTCAACAGCAATCCTCTAGTGACAAAGTCCTGTAAGTGAGAACAAGCTATTGAATATTGAATTTAGTGTGACACATAAACACCATAAGCAGTTAAGGTGGGTATGTTTCTGTCTAAGAATGGGATGTTGACAATTGGAAAATTGAAGTCTGGTGGAAAAGGTACCAGTCATGTTGATTTTTAGTATAAGGTCTTAGTACAGGGTGTTTCATAATATATGCACCCATTTAAACCGTTTATAAAAACTTCATGTTTATACGAAATCATTATAATTATATATCAACATGTTTGATATGACTTCAAGATTTTATATATCGCCAGTTTGCAACATTATCTTTTCGTATTATTTGACACTTGCTGGAAACTAACAAGTTACCATTTTACAGTATTTGCTCTAAATGACGTCCATTTTGGTCTTTAACTAAATGACAACTTGAAAGTGCCCACAGGAATGAGCCTTATTTCCCTCCTGGTGACGGATTTTAATTCTTCTGTAATATCAGGAGATGGTACGTACACCCTGTCCTTTTAATTTCCCCACAGAAAGAAATCTAACGGATTTAAGTCAGGCGAGTGTGGCGGTCATTCATTACATGTCCTGAATGAGAGAAATTTTCCTTAAAATGTCTTTTCCAGATATTCAAGTACAACTCCAGCAGTATGTGGCGTTGCACAATCTTGTTAAAACCAAATGTGATTTAAGTCAATTCCTTTTCTTCTCAAGGCTGGTTTGAACTTATTTGTTATTAAGCTAAGATAGTTTGTTGAATTAATTGAAGCCACATCACCATCAGTATCCTCAAAGAAGGCGGGTCCCACTATACCGGTTGAAAATAGTGTAGCCCATGCAGTCACCTTATTGCTATGAAGAGGCTTTTCTACATAAATATTCGGCTTCTGCTGATCCGTTTTCATCAAATCTTAGTATAAACCTTATAATTTCCATTTGGTTAGCTCTCTATACTTAGGATAAATTTCTTCACTATCCTTAACACATATATAAGTGAATTAGATTGATAAAATAATCTAACAGTTCCTGCATAGTGACTTAATCTTGAGTATATTACCTTTCCAAAAAGACCAATATTTAATTTGTATCTGTATTAATTTTTAAAATATACGCAAATGAAATGATTGCATATATTATGAAACACCCTGTTTGAGGCAGAAAAGTCGGTGTCAGTTATGTTTTAATTTCGAGTTCCGGAGAATAAATAATGTCCAGGTATAACCGCATTCAATGACAAAACAACACCCGTGTAGCGAACAGTGAAATAAAAAGACTGTGCCAAAGTCTATCTGTTCGCACCGAGTAACTTTTGGATATATTCTCCTTAATACGAATGAAGAATTCGGTCCGCTAGTAGTGCAACACAGTTGGTCCCCATAAAAATTCAAATAGTCTGCTTGAAAACCTGGCCTCCGAATTCAACAAATATGTTGTCGATACGCAAGTTCGGCATTCTTACAACATCGTCTTCAGTGTATTTTACTTTGAGGTCCCAATCGCCTTTAACAACGTATGTAGTCATGCCCTTAACTACAATGTATTTATACCTGCGATAGCCTGTTTACTCATAAAAACATGACATATGAGATATCTTTGAATCTGGATTTTAACTTAGCATTTGACATAGTAGTGTAAAATGTGGAGAAATCATATATTTTGATGAATGAAAGGATGATAGCGATTGCGATTAGATTCTCAATGGGGTCTTTTAATTGTTATGAGTATTAGCGTAAGAACCTTTGGTAGACCATTTTAAAGACCAAGAAATTATCCGCTTTATTTACTTTATGTGAAATCTATGAGTCTACCATGTATAAGCCACTGTTTTCGACTTTATGCTACTTTGCTACGTCCAATTTTCGTCTTTCCGATGCCTTTTTGAAAATATGTAACTATGTTTTACTCGTTAAAGATTTTTATGGACAATTGCTGTATTTATTAAATTTATTAAATGTATGTCTATACCAAATACTTCTAGTCTCTTGCGAGAAGTGAAATGGCTGAGGCCTCATTAATTGGTTTAAAAACACCGCATGATTTTGTGCTGGGTGACCGTCCTGAATCTGTCCGCTTGGATAACTAGTGTTAGGGATGGCTGTGACGTCAATCCATTTCCTTTTATTGTGGTGCTTATTTGTTTTTATGCGGCTACTGTTAGATCTGCCAATGTCTCGTTCTGTTGATTCCACTCATCCTGTTTAATGGTTTGTATGGATTGTAGCGTAGCTTAGGATTCCAGTACACAGCAGGAAGATCAGAGTTGTCCTATTTTAACATTATACCAAAGGGAGAATAAAATTTAGTTTTTATATAAAGAAAGACAATATTAAAAACAGATTAATATGAAACTGTTTCAACTAAGGCCAATGACTAAAAAATAACTGCAAGTACGTTATGGACCTGAAATAAAGCAACTTTCGGGGAAGGAGATTCCAGTTTGTACAAAAATAGTCTCTGACTCCAAGGGGAATGGTGGGTGGGGCAAAAAGGTGCAAATCTGACTGTTTGCTTATGAACTACATATCCTTAGAAACTACTGAGCATATTCCAACCAAATTTAGAAGAAAGCATCCTCAGGGGAAAGGGATTCAAGATTGTATAAATGAAGTCGCTGACCCCAGGGGGACAGATGAGTGGAGCCAATAGGGTAAGTTTGACAGTTTGCTTTTAAACAAAATCTAAGAAACTACCGAGCAGATTTCAATCAAATTAATGTGGCAAGGAAGCATCCTTACCCATAGGAGACTGTTGGGTTGGGACAAAATGTGCACATTTGACTTGTTGCCTATGAACTACATATGCTCAGAAACTACTGCGCAGATTCCAACCAAATTGGCAGGAAGCATTCTAAGGGGAAGGGATTCAAAAATGTACAAATGAAGTCTCTGACTCCAAGGTAGAAATTCAATATCTTCCTAAGGTTAAAACTTGCATAATAACATACTAAAGCAGTTTTATTTCCAATGTTAAAGGACTAACGTCAACGTCATGCAGGCTACTTGAAACCAGGTGAGCTATAGAGGCTCTCTTAGTACCAAAGGTTGTCTCTTTGGGCCACAATGGGGTAAATTACTGGAAAATTTTCACAAGTCTAATAATGATAAACTAGATGGACTATTGGTTATTGCTTTGCCATTTAGTAACTTTTGTGCATTGAGAAACAAGTTTATTCAAGGCATAACCCTGGGGTCAAAATACAAAAATGCAACATGAATCATGCCTCCGATAAATATGATATTTATAAGAGGAAGAAGCTAAAACTCTGTGTGAATTACCCCGTCGCGAACCCCAGATCATTCTTAGGGGAAAAGAGTTCAAATTTGTTCAAACGAAAGGGCTTGGCCCTAGGGGTGCCACTTTGGGAGCGAAAAGGGGAACATTTCATAAAATTTCAAAATACCTTTTTAAAAACTAGAACACTAAAGTTTAATGTTTTAGTATGTAGTATCTTAAGCGCATGGAAAACTAAGTTTGTTCAAGGCTTGACCATGGGGTCAAAAATAGGCTACGCGTTTTGGGGTTAAATTTTAAGACTGAATCAAATGTGTTCACATTTTTGACTTATTTTCCAAAACAATTAGACCAATTCCACCCAAATTTTGTAGAAGTCATACCTAGGGGAAGGGAGTTCAGACCAGTTCAAATAAAGGAGCTTGGCCCCCAGGGGGCGCCACTTCGTAGGCCAAAAGTGGAAACATTTTACAAAAATTTCAAAACTCTTTTTCATATGAACTAGAAGGCCTAGATATTAATGCTTGGGTATGTAGTGATTTAAGGGCAAGGGTAACCAAGTCTGTTCAAGGCGTGACACACGGGTGAAAAAAAGGTTCGGCGTTTTAGGGTCAAAGCTCAACACTATACATATATCAAATATGTTAACTTTTCATATTTTGACTTCAAGTCCAAAACAACTGGACCAAATTTATCCAAATTTGAAAGAAGTCATCCCTATTGGAAGGGGGTTCAGATTTGTTCACATGATTGGGCTCAGCCCAAAGGGGAGCAACTTAAGGGGCCCAAATGGGTAAACTTTGACAAAACTTCAAAAATCTTCTTTAAAACTTAATGGTGACACATTCTTCTTTTTAAAAAGTGGGAAGGGTTGTCATACACGGGAATGACACGGAGACATCGCGGCGGGTGACACCTGTGTAGCAGGAAACGCTTACCATATTGCGAGCACCTGTTTTCGCTTTTAGTTTTTTAATAGAAGTTCGTGAAGTTTCCTTTTTAGGTAATAAATGTTTATTTGGTTATTTTTTCTTTGTGCGTCCAACGTTTTCCTTTTGTTTGCCAATATCCATGGACTTACGGCTTTAGAATATCACCTTAATTTTCATTTATCATCTCGAATTTACTACTTTAATGCTTAATGATTTGATATGTAGTTACTTTAGGGCATGGAGAACCAATTTTGTTCAAGGCGCGACACTTGTGTAAAAAGGTTATGCCTTTCGAGGTCAAAGTTAAACATTATGTACATGTATAGAGCAAATATGTTAACTTTCACATTTTCGACTTCTTGTCCAACACTACTGGACCAATTCATTCGAAACTTAGAAGATGCCATCCTAAAGGGAAGGGGGTTCCGATTTGTTTAATTGATGGTGCTCAGTACCTACGGAGGGTAATTTTGGTGCCCAAATTAGTAAAAGTTGATAACCTTTAAAAAATCTTCCTATATATAAACTAGAAGGCTAAGTGCGTTGTGCTTTGGTTGGTAGTTAATTTAGGGCATGGATAACCAATATTGTTCAAAGAATGAACGTAAAGGTAAGGTATTTAAATACCAACACTTTACATATAGACCCATTTAATCTAGAAGGACGTTTAGGCCTAATGGGCCTCGTGTTGCCCATCCAACATTTGTTCTGATATACGCCCGTACTCTCCATAGGGTAACAGTTTATTGCATAAATTTTTACACAAGTTTTAAACGTTATAGTGTATTCTTGGAAGGTCGCAATCTTAAACAGTAGACCTTTTTCCGTATCCAAGCACACTATATGGAGTGAAGCTTCTTCCGTCCGAAAAATGTGGCGTGTAAACGCATACCACCAAACGTAGTACAACCGAAGGAGAGTAACGGATAGACCCGAGGTTTGCCAATTGACGACAAAGAACTCAAATATTACTAAGCTTGGGCGAATTTATCGACAAAAACCAGTTTCGATTTTGGTTTGTAGTTTTGGAAATGGTTTTTAAAATTCAAATGACTGATGTAATACTGGCTTTGAACACCTGTATTGAATCAAGAAATAGGGATTTTACAAATCTCTCCCATGTTCTCTCTGCACATTAAAGTAAATTTTTATGTCGTTCTTTATAATATAAGGAGGGAAGAAGACTTATACTAGTATAACAAACTATATTGAGAATGTCCTGCATCTGTGTGTGTTTTATGATTTTCGTGATCGTTTTATGATTGAATTTGGACACAATTAAATGGTTAGTCGACCATTACAAAGAGAGTGTCACATGAAAAAGGTTAAAACACCTGTTACGTTATTATGGACAACATGCAAACATGATGTCAAAACCACTGAAACTGCATCCAGTTGGTTTCAACGGTTTCAGGAACCGGTTTGAAACTGTTGGCAATAAATGTCAAAACTGAAACCAGTTTAGAACCAGTTTGATATAATAAATGGAAGGTTGACCAAACTAGATCCAAACCAAAACCAGTCGATATAGTCGATTAGTTCGCCCTAGATCTATGTGAAATTTGAATATATACTTTAATTGTTATAAGACAGCTTCGTTAATTGTGGTTGTATAACTTTTTTTCAGGTTTTATAATAGAAAAGATTTACCATGTCAAATAAGCTCTTTTTACACGAGTACTCACAAAAGTGCTTCAAATGTGTTATTGCCTTATCATATTAAAAAAGTGATTTCGAAAATACCAGGGCAGTGCCTGACCATCTTGCTAGTACACACTGTTTGCTTTGAGAGAGAAATATTTATCAAGTGAAACTATAAACATGGTCATCTTGATTAGGTGCATTAACGTGGTCTAAATGCGGAAAATGCCATCGGAAAATGCAGTAACAATCGACAGTTCAACTTGATCAACTGTAAATATTCTTAACTATAATAAATTGCAATCTTGGAAATATAGAACAAACCTTCGACAAGGCGGATTTGATAGAACATGCTTTTAATAAATTACAAAATGGCAGATCGATCGAAAGCGTCGAAGCCTATCAACTAAACTTACCAAACATGCATTTTGAGTACTAGGAACGTATTCAATAATTTTTGGAAGCCGGATTGACAATTCCCAAATGATTTTTGTCTCGATATTAATTGTGTTATTTTGCGTTATATTGCTGTCTTAAATACAAAAAGTTGACAGCTTTAGTAAACCAGGAAATATGTTTATATGGAAAATTATTTGTTTGATCCTATGTCTTCTTGTTGTGTAGCTTACTTCAAGGCCTTGTACGTGGACCATGCATTTTAAGGCTCTCAAGTGATTAGATTTAAAATAGTTAATGCGTTTCCCAACAATTTACCAAAAAAAATTTGCGTGAAAATGATGTCAAAAATACGAAAAGTTCACAACTTTGGTAAATCAGCAATGATATCTATCTATGAAAAATGTTTTTATTTCACCTCAAAGGCTTTATATTCAGACCATGCATTTTAATTCAGTCATGTTTCGTGTGAAAGGAGGAAAATCTGCGTCTCACCCTGTGCTTAATACAAAATCGCAATAGGAGGATTGGAGTGCCCCAATCACCCTTAGATCAGTGCTAGCTAGAGGTTTATTTTACAAACAGAGTCGGCAAAGATGTGAAAGCTCGACAAAAAAATCGACTTACACTTTAAAAATGTTTTATTCGCGAGCTTTTATTGAAACATATAAATATATATAAAGTTAAATAATGTATATTGTTTATTTTAACGTACACACGCATATATGTCTTGCCAACCATCGTGATATTAAGAATTATGAATTTTGAGTTTGTCAGTTCAACAATTGATACAAATGGAAGTAAAAAGAACCGTTTTACAGTTGGTTCGAAAATTAATTTTCAGGAGAAGGTTAAGATGTGAGGCAATGTGAATGTTTGGTGTTAGTTGTATCGTGTATGCCTAAAATTACTCTAAATGGGGATAGAGAATTCCTACAGAATCACCAAAAAGTTTATAACTCAGGGTCAATACATCATTAGCTTAACAGAAAGTGAAATTAGATTCTATTCTTATATGTACATTATTCAACAGAAGACGATTTGTTTCTTTAACTAGGGCTTAATGTCACGTCCAGAATCTTTCACCGATATTGTGTCAAAAGACCAAAGGAGAAAAACCAAAAGATAGAACAGAAAGAGCAGCGGCGACAGAAACGGGAAACGAAAGGAATAGGGATAGTTCAGAAAGAAGGATGAGCCCATGCAACGGCGTTTCCGCCTACTATTCTATCGAACCTGACATGAGAATCTTTATCGTGCCAGGGGGTTAAAAATTCCTGTAAACGGGACCGCAGGCCCAGCGTCCTCTCCGAAGGACGTGCAGATCTTTGTCTGGCTTCTACCCTTAAACCTGTGTCACATGGGTGACCCAACCAGAAACACAAGTTCCCGCCAGCATAGCTCTCCAGATCATCGAGACGCGCAAACTTCCCAATCAGGATAAGGTTTCTAGCACAGGAAAGACTTTGTTCTTGAAACTATATATGGCATTATAGATATGTAATTAATCTTTGTACTTTCGTGCAGGCTAAAAGTATTAATACAAATCCACATGTAAAATGCTTATTGAAGGTTTAAACACCAAATACAACATAAAACAGGAAGAGTGGAATCAACAGAACAAGATACAATAACAAACAAACAAAAGCTGCATCAAACAAGTCAGCACCAGAAGGTTATTCGACATAGTCGAGTAGCATAAAGCCGAAAACAGTGGCTAATAAATGGCAGATAATAAGGTTCCAAATACAGTTAAAAAGCAACATTCAAGTTAATCATAAACAGTTTTCTTGCAAAATCGTGAAGATTAAAAGGTATACACTACCTTCATATTCAGTTTAGTATGACATCTGTATCGGTAGAGCTGACAACTAAGGAACTCGCTAAATTATAATAAACACACATACAACTACACTGAAAATTGTTTGAGGCCGATCCCTACCGCATAACGACTTATAGCTTGACAAATAGAGTAACACAGGTTTATGGAACATAAGCCTAACAATTTAACCCGCTGTTTTGTTTTCTCTAAAACCACAAACATTTAAAATTTGAAAAAATAAATCTTACCATCATGGCAAACGAACAATACAGGAGCTTGGCAAGGTTGTGTAAATATTAAATCTGGACAAACTCCATACAAATTTACGTTATGGTCTAATATAATGTTAATATTGAAAAGATAATCATGTAAATCTAACTGACTGATTGTTTGTCTGGCTTGCCGGACGGCTGGGATCTTTATCGTGTAAGGGGGTTAAAAATCCCTGTACACGGGACCGCCAGCTTAGCGTCCCCTCCGAAGGACGTGCAGATCTTTGTCTGGC
>JAUMGZ010121213.1:0-17346 GCA_032359645.1 Pododesmus macrochisma
GTCTTTTCAATAGCGTCTTGGTTTTCCGCATTTACTACTTATTAGCATTTGGAAATGTCAAAATGGAAAATACTTTACATTAAACAAGATCAAAATGGCAAGGTAAGACCAAAAAGGGCTTTCAGTTATATGCAAAGTAACCATGTGAAGCACAAGGTCATCTTAGGGGCCCGAATTTCAATATAAACCAAAATACATTCAATTCCACCAACTTTTTGTATCTAAGGGCGTTGTTACCCTCCTCATCCTTTGGGGGTCCTAATGATGTACAGGGTAGCAATATGAAGCATACAACCATATTTGTGGTCCGGGGCCGATTTTAAATAAAACATGAATACGTACGCCTTACAATTACACCAATCATTTGTATTTAAGGGCGTGGTTACCCCCTCATCATCTTTCAAACGTGATCAAAATATACACGCCCCCTCCTTGGGGGGCTCCTCGTGATATGCGCGGTAACACTATGAAGCAATCGGCCGTCTTCGGGGCCCGGGGCCCTATTTTCACCATGTATATACATAACTACATAGCTATATACCACACTTTCGACTATAAGGGCTCCTCGTGATATTCCAGATACCAATATGAAGCACACGGCCGTATTCGGTGCCAAAGGGCACGATTTTTAACATATGTATACAGAACTACTGCCCTTGTATACCAAACTTTCGTATCTAAGGGCGTGATACCACCCTCGTCCCTATCCTTGGGGGGCTCCGAATAAAATCGCGGGTGGCAATATGAATACACGACCGTCTGCGGGGCCCATGCAATTATACCAAACCTTCGACTCTAAGGGCGTGGTTACCTCCCTCATCCTCTTTTGAACGTAACCCAAATCGACTCGCCCCATCCTTGGGGGGGGGGGGCTCCTTGTGTTATGTCGGATACCAATATGAAGCACACGGCCGTCTTCGGGGCTCTTGGCATTCTCCTTAGTATAAAATTTGAATGTTGAAATATTCAACTTTAAACATTCAACATTGAATGTTGAATGTTAAATAAGTAACGTACTTCAGTTTCCCGTTTATATACTTTATTATAAATAGAAAAAAAGTTAAATTGCAGAAATCATTGTCTTTGCACAACTATTAGTTTTGTCTTTATTTTATAATAATAATTGCATTCCAACCCCTCATTGTGGTTATTGTACATTTCAATACGAGCAACTTACTTCCAGGAAAAAGTATTTTAAGACAAATTGTATTTGTAACAGTCAACGTAAGTCTAATATTATGGTTAAAAGGTTATATTATTAAGTAAGTGATGGCTTCACGACAAAGGAAAAAACCAACCAATCAAAATAACAACAACAATAACGATGAAAGCTGATATGATATATGATTACACAAGTATTCGAGATCTGTTTCCATCATAAACAACAATTGCGTCAATAGAAGTATGATGGGAAAACGAACGTGGATTATTAGAAGGGAAAGGGTAATTAACAAACAACAGGTTTTTACAAGAATGTTAAACAGTTATATTAAATACAAAGCTTTCTCATATTGAGATTAAAACATATATTATATAGACAAATTTTAATATGAATGTCAAAAGTTGATAACTTACTTCTTCGTTTGTGTTTTCATTTTCACTAAAACGACGAAATGAGTTTTTGTTTGTTGAATTATTTGCTAAAACGACGAAATGAGTTTTTGTTTGTTGAATTATTTGCTAAAACGACGAAATGAGTTCTTGTTTGTTGAATTTCCGAAGAACTAAACACACACGTCTACATACAATAAATGTGTATATTATAATAACAATTTGACAATTTCTTGATATGGTTGAATGAAACAAATTGATAATTAAAAAATTTATCAATTGAAATTAGTTTATTTCTAAATATGAATGGTTTATGTGTAAATAAGAAACTAAAATATTATTATATATTTGACAAGCATTTCGTATGAATAAGATGCATTATATGGAGTTTATTTATTCGGTTTTTCTAGAAAAAGTTTAGATTATGTGTCATTAGTAAAACTAGGGACTTCATTACTTTTTATGCTTTTTATACCTTAAAAATTTAATTCATCGTATGAGTAATTGGAAAAAGCAATAACGTCGCAATATAATGGCGTACTGTTTGTGTTGTAATCATACAATACAATAAAATTCATCGTGATGATTAATATTTAAAAATAAAAGTCGAGAAAGCTTCAATATAATGGTACATTACTTACAGTAAGATTGCTCAATGATACGCGCTCCTCGATTGTCGAGCTTGAACGTTTTGTTGATGCAACGATCTAGCTGATTCCTTGGAAGTACTATCCATGGGTTCATCTGATTATGGCATTTTCCATCGTCGTAGTACTCTATATATGTGAAAAAATAGGTTATTTCTTAACATTCTGCTTTTCAATTTTTTCGTTTAAATATTGTACCAGTCTACGGATCTGCAGCTACAGTTATTATTCATAGCTTAACTGACTAACAGTCGTGGCATGACATTGTACGTTGGATGATTTTCGTGTGGTTTCTATAAAGTAGTAAATTCGAAAAACCAAAACGATATTCTAAATACAAAAGTGCAACCTGAATCATGCCTCCGATAAATATGATATTTATCAGAGGTAGGAGCCAACACGCAGTGTGAATTACCCGTCGCAAACCCCAGATCTTGCTCGAAGCTGCTGTCAATAATGGATGCAAGAGAAGAATTAATTTTGAATAGACAATACTTCATTAAATCAAAGTTACAGAGCCAATGGGGCAAAGCCGTAAGTCCATTAACATTGGCAAACAAAAGGAAAACGTTAGACGCACAAAGAAAAATTAACAAAATATACATTTATTAACTAAAAATGGAAACATCACGAACTTCTATCAACAAAGTTTATCTTTATCTATCATTAACATCAGAATATTAAACCCCCACACTTTTGGCTTCATACATTTGGTTAATCAAGGTATTGTCTATGCTTAAAGAAATGCATGAGTTCTTGGGAGTTCATTGATGACAGTCGTATTGTATTTTATTCCTAATAGCATGAACGAGAAAATATTTTTCACGAGCACGGTAGAATTTACACCGGTCTTAAATGTGTTGCTCTTATACGGAAATATAATTTTGTATACATTATATTTCTATAATGCACCTACATTTGAGAATATTCGTATCAAACCAGTACAAAGAGGCCGATTAAAATAACACGCCTGTTAAAAACAAGTTGAACCCTTGATTGTATTGTTCAAAGGTATACATTATTTCTTATTTATTGTTATTTCACATAGTTAACAATTTTTAATTAATTGTTGTGTCTTTAATATAAGGAAGCATATACTCTCGAAGCAACTTACGTTTGTTGTCCTTAACCAGCACCTTTGTCGTTGTAACTGTGCCATATTGGCGCACTATTTGGCACTTCTTTTCATTACAATCTTCTACAAATGTAACTCCATCTGAAACACATTTACCGCTTACCTCACATCCTACAGAAACAGACATGTGGCTAAATTTAAGTTGAATGTTAACATTATGATCATGTTTATTGCTGAACTTGTATTATAGAAAGACAATGTATAAAAGTGACACCGGTGGACATAATCAGGCAATTGGGCTCTCAGTGTATGCATAGTTACTCTTTCAAGGAAGACGGTTATTTACTTGGGGGTCAGTCGAAGGTGAAAAATTCATATATCTTAACACATGTGTTTGGTATCATAACTCGAGTATTATTTTAGTACATATAAGCAGGAAGAATATAAAAAAATGAAGACAGATATATAAAGGGGTCATATGATCAATGTTGTGAATATTACTCTCATGATCATGAACCTATGGCGGTGCCCTGAATGACTTTGTCAGTTTTCTAGTTTAAATCCGCTCATAATGCGCCTTGCAATTCTTTGCGATCTGCTATCTTTGACGCTTGCGTCAAGTTGTTTTTCTTGTGTGTTATTGATATTTGTTTTGTGTTGAGGTCATTGAACCCGACCAATCACTTGTCAGCTTTGTTAATGCCTCGTGGGTGTGTGGGTGTGTGGGTGTGTATGTATGTGCGATTGTATGTATATGTGTGCGTGAATTGTGAGGTATGAAATGGTTATAATGTAGTTTTTGTATTTAAAATTGTTATTTTTGGATTCAATATATACTTTTGAATTACCTCCAGTAACTTCAGTCATTGAGTTTCCGTTGCACGTATAATTTAAACATGGTTCTGTTGTTGGCCAAACATCACCCACAGCATAACATTTCCCATCTCCAGTATTGCTATCGCACTCTTCAACATAAAATTAACAAACCATAATACAATAAAATTAGATATATGCAAATACTGCGAATATTAAGTTATCAATAATAGTCTTTTGAACTATGTTTTTGCAGGTTATTCGTTTAACTTACCATATTGCGAGCACCAGGTTTAATTTCTAGTTTTTAATAGAAGTTCGGGATGTTTCCATTTTTAGTGAATAAATATATATTTTTGGTTAATTTTTCTGTGTGCGTCGTACGTTTTCCTAATGTTTGCCATTGTCTATGGACTTACCGTAACGACTTTAGAATATTGTCTTGGTTTTTCGAATTTATTACTTTTAAAATTCAGCATTAAAATAGAAATATCAAAAATAATTAAATAATTCTGTAGACAGCAAAGCGTAATACTAATATGTAAATATTCACTTATTGTAACACATATAAGTAATGAGTCGCTTATAAATATTGCGGCGGGTGACATATGTGTAGCAGCAAACGCTTACCAAATTGCGAACACCTTGTTTCGCTTCTATTTTTTAAATGAATTTTCGTTATGTTTCCCTTTTTAGTTACTTAATGTATATTTGGTTATTTTTTCTGAGTACATTCAACGTTTTCTTTTTGTTTGCCAATGTCCATGGACGAACGGCTTTAGAATATCGTCTTTATTTTTCGAATTTACTACTTTATATCTCACAGAGTTCCTTTCTCTTATAGATAATATGTTTACTGTTGGCATTTTTCAGGTTAAATTTATGTATACTATACCTAAATGTAGCCATCTTTGCTAGCAAAGGTATGTTAATTACATCTAAGTTTACACAGCCCTTGGCGGATTGAGCATTACAAATTGTTCTATAATCAATGCCACGTGCGTGTGGAGTTTTGGCAAGCACTGAAGCATTGATTTATTCACGAAACCTTACAAACCATCATGGTTATCTAATTTTAAGTCCATCTGGACCAAAGGTCCAATGTGGACTTTTCTCATACAAATCCCGTCCATCGTCCGTCCATCCGTCCGTCGTAAACTTTTCACATGTTCGAAGTCTTCTCCTAAACCCCTGGACCTATTTCATTCAAACTTTGTAGAAAGTATCCCTAGGGGAAGTGGATACATATTTTCTCAAATGAAGGGGCTGAGCCCACAGGGGGCACCACTAGGGGGCTAAAAGGGGGAAAGTTTGACCATGACTTGTGAATTTTTCTTTTGGTGACTCTTGACCCTTGCTGCTTTTTAAATAGTTGATAAGGTTACCATACACCGGAATGACACGGAAGCATATCGGTGTGTGACACATGTGTAGCAGGAAACGCTTACCATACCGCGAGAACCTGGTTTTGCTTCTAGTTTTTTAATAGAAGTTAGCGATGTTTCCATTTTTAGTTAAAAAATGTATACTTTGTTCATTTTTTCTGTGTGCGTCCAACGTTTCCTTATTGTTTGCCAATGTCAATGGACTTACGGCCTAGAATATCGTCTTTTTTTTCGATTTACTATTTTATTTTTGACAACACTCTAAATTCTTCTTCTAATTAACTAGAAGGCATAGCGCTTAAAGCCTTGTTATGTAGTAATTTGGGGGTATGGAGAACAAAGTTTGTTCAAGGCGTGACCCTTGGGTCAAAAAAAAGTTACGCTACTTGTGTCAAAGTTCAACACCATAAACATATAATATATAGCAAATATGTTAACTTTTCACACTTTTAACTTCTTGCCCTACACCACAGGACCTATTTCATCCAAACTTGGTAGAATGTATCCCTATGTGAACGGGATTCCTATTTGTTTAAATGTAGTAACTTTAGGGCATGGAGAACAAAGTTTGTTCAAGGCGTGACCCTGGAGTCAGAAATAGGTTACGCGTTTTTGGGTCAAAGTTTAACGCTATATATATTTGAAATGTAGCAAATATATTAATTTCTCTTTTTTTCAACTTCTTGTCCTAAACTACTGGACTAATTTCATCGACACTTGGTAGATGTCATCCTTAGGGGAAGAGGGTTTAGATGCGTTCAAATGACGGGACTCAGTGCCAAAGTAGGGTCACTTGGGAGAACAAATTTGGAAAATTTGATAAAATTTCAAAAACCTACTGATAAACTGGATGGCCTAGTGCTTACTTATAATGCTTTGGTTTAAAGTAACTGTATGGCATGGATAACCAACTTTTTTCAAGG
Source organism: Pododesmus macrochisma (assembly GCA_032359645.1). Taxonomy (NCBI): domain Eukaryota; kingdom Metazoa; phylum Mollusca; class Bivalvia; order Pectinida; family Anomiidae; genus Pododesmus; species Pododesmus macrochisma. The sequence continues at coordinate 6,395 of JAUMGZ010121213.1, forward strand.
CATAACACTACAGTCAAAAGTTTTAAAATTCCAACAATTTATATATAGGCCCTTTAATCCAGATGGACGTTAAGGCACAATTGGCCTCATGTTTCTTAAGTTTCTTCTAACTAGCTTTGACATTAAAACATGGGGAAAAGATAAGATTTTGCGCCTTCACATGTATGCTTCCATTACATAAACAGCACTGTCTATTTGTGCCACAAAACATCCATCAAATCTACTTTTGTAATCTCTCGGATTTTTTACCTAAAAGGCAACGTCAAATTAAAGCTGCAGCGAAGAGATGCATGGTTCTTAAATGAGTCTGTAAGCTTACATGTAGCTACATTGCCAATAACTTAATGTATAGAAAGTATCTTAATATTACCAACCAAAAATACAGGTTTATAATAAATTTCCTACACTTATGTGTAGTTACATAGCTAATATCGTAACATACATTAACTGTAACACACATACATAGGTCGCCTGCACTTACATGTTACTTCATAGCCAATGTCTTAATATATATGTATTAGAATCCATATATATAAGTAGTGAGCCACGTACACTTTCATGCATATTCTATCCTTTTATTGCCAAATGATTAATTTTTGCGTAATTCCTCGACGTCATTCGCATGGGTTCCGATGCTATCAATCCTAAATATATAGTTAAAGGATAAACATATATAATTTTCGATAATTTATTAGTTACGTTTTTGAGTTGAGCTATTGGTGGACTGCAAACTTTATTGGAGACTAAACGATCACTTATAAATTATAGAATCCGTGAACACCAATTACGAAACAAGATACACTGACTGAGTAAAAACACTGTTTTAAATATTTTAAATTTAAAAAGTCAATGAAATCGCCAATAAAATAAGAGAAATAGAATTTAAAAAAAATTTAATAAACGATTAAACCCACACACCAATAAAAATATATAACGGCCTAGTAAACATTTCAGGTGAACGCGCAGCCAAAAACGGAATGTTTATCGAATTGTTTGGAATTAAATAAACATCATATTGACGACCATTGAAAGAATTAAAAGTAAAAGTAAATCATTTTAACGGTATTGCATCTTTCCCGCTTACCCCATGGAGTTTGGTTTCCAAACCACAAGCATGTTACTATTTTCAACAGACAAGAACATGAGTAGCACGTATGCCTTTTATTTGTAATTGCAATCAATTTGTTGATATCGTTACATTTACAGGTAGCTAATGTTTAGCTTTGATGTTGATAAACTTGTTGTGTTGGTGTTTACAAATGTAGTAAATACGAAAATCCAAGACGATATTCTTAAGCCGTAAGTCCATGGGCATTAACAAACAAAAGGAAAACGTTGGACGCACTCAGAAACATTTACCAAATATACATTTATTTATTAAATATGGAAACATTACGCACTTCTATTAACAACTAGAAGCGACACCAGGTGCTCGCGATATGGTAAGCGTTTTCTGCTACACCTGTGTCACCTGCCGCAATGCATCCGTGTCATTCCGGTGTATGGCAACAGGATTCATACTCCCTAAGACGTAAATAATGTCAAAGTAAACAACATGATCCGTTCTATGTATTTCATGCAGCTTTAAAGTCTATTTCTGAAGTTACATTTAATATTAAGTTAATACACGATAAGTCTCGTACACTTTAGTGTTAGTGTAGTTACACAGCCAATATAGTGATACATTTTGTGGGTTCGTTTCAAATTCCCAAACGAGATATGACTTTTGAAACTTTTTTGTGTCAGTATGCATATTATCAAAATTACTAAATACGTTAATATTGTATTTTGTTGTTATGTTCATTTTTTTTATTTTAAATACCAAGGAAGTATTTTATAAAACAAAATGTATGAAGTAAGTTTCACCTTCATTCATATTTATCTAAAATTGAAATTATCAATGCACAGAATGCTTCATTGGAAAATGCAATTCATCGATTTAATCAATACCTTGGTATTTGTAGTGAATGAATTGTATTGTAGAGTTAAAAAAATGTTTTTTTAATAATTCAGACAACATACCATAATTGAAATTAACTTTTGCTCCGTCCTTTGTTTCTTCACACACTTTTTTTACACATGGAAATTCTCGGGAATACCCCCACATCTCTCCTATAGACCTGCATTTTGGCCATTCTAAACACTCTAGAAAATAAAACAAGAACGCAGAGTAACAAATTCAATTCATAATACATCGAATGGTGTGTGTGTGTGTGTGTGTGTGTGTGTGTGTGTGTGTGTGTGTGTGTGACTTAAAACAGCATATTTTAATATTCATTGATCAGATTGGTTAGACAATTGGATTGATCTGATTGGTTACCTAAATACATGTAAATTAATCTGATTGGTTAATCTACTGGTGAAGTGAAAAAGGTAGTACTGAGCAGTGCATTTGCATTGCTTATGCTCTTTGTAAAACCAGGTCATCATTACCTTAGTTAACATTTCAATATAATAAGATTGTTAAAGAACAGAGGTTGACATTATGAAAGCTAACAAAGGCTCATTAGGCATAATTAACACTCAATGATGTAGAATATTTTCAGCATTTGCCCAATAGTTGTCGTTCAATATTTCACTTCATTTATTAAACTATTAACAATCACAAAAAAGATGGCTGTTCTTAAACACTTTATTACTGATGAGTTTCTAAAAGATATATTAACACAACCTTGTACATGTAATGGTGGTCACTCTAATAACGATAAACATGCTTATCTAACACCTCTTTCTACCCTGTGCTAGGCACCTTATCGCAGTAGGGAGGTTTGAGTGTCTCGATTACCTTGAGAGCTATGCTGGCGGGAACATGGGTTTCTGGTAGGGTCACCCAAGTCAGACAGGTTGAAGGGTAAAGGTCAGACAAAGATCTGCGGGGACGCTCAGCTGGCGGTCCCGTGTACATGGATGTTTAACCCCCTGGCACAATAAAGATATCTATGTAAAGTTTAATAGAAGAGTAGGCGGAAACGCCGTTGCATAGGCATATCCTTATATCATCTCTATTACTTTCATTTCCCATTCCTGTCGCCGCTTCTCTTCCTATCCTATCTTTTGGTTTTTCTCCTTTGTATTTTGTCACGATATCAGTGAAATATTCTGGAAGTGACGTTAGGCCCTTGTTAAACTAACAAACAAACAAACTCCTTCTCCAATAACACATATATATGCAGTACATTGAATTATTTGAGGAAACGCCACAAGTTGTTAAGTGGTTGTGGTCATGAGAGACTTCGGATTGTTTGTGTGATTTAGCTTTATTCTATCCTTTTATTGCTATATGATTTTTTTGCGTAATTCCTCGACGTCTTTCGCATGGGTTCCGATGTTATCAATCCTAAATAAATAGTTTAAAGAATATATAATTTTCGATAACTTATTAATTGCGTTTTTGATTGGAGCTATGGTTGGTCTGTAAACTTTATTGGAGACTAAACGATCACTTATAAATTATAGAATCCGTGAACACCAAATACGAAACAAGATACACTGACTGAGTCAAAACACCGTTCTTAAAATATTTTAAATTTAAAAGGTCAATGAAATCGCCAATAAAATAAGAGAAATAGAATAAAAATTTGTTTCGTGGTCGCTATCCAGCTAGCGTTTTCCAATGATCCGTTGGAACAGAGTTTGTAATAAGTGCTTGAGCATTACAAGAAAGTTAAATATGTGACTATGCCACAACGTTCAGAATCTTAACAATGTAATCTCTAGATTGCAAATTATCAACATGACCATGTAACTTAAAAAAGTGAGTTTACTATTCTAATTACTCTGTAATTTTTAAGTATACACCTTTATAAACGTGAATATAGCACAACTGAAAATACAAAGGTGTCCTAATCAAAAGACAAAAAGTCGTTTGTTTTATTGTCGTTTAACATCAGTTTACGTTATGACAGGACATGCCGGAAAGGTTTACAACGGCTCAGTGTTACCATACATAACTTTAATGATGTAATTTATTCTTTATGCGCACAACGTACAGGCACTGTCATTATAAAATAGGTAGAATGTCATCTACTATTATAGAAGTTCAGAAGAACTGATGATCAAGAAAAACTTTAACATGAATCAAATTACAATAATAATATGTGACAGTCACAACCTCACAAAAGTGTTCGAGGTCGGCTATAACCACGGAACTGCATAGGTCATTCATTTAATAATGTTAAGGAAACTTCATGCATATATTTGAGGATTTTAGTGCACATTTGATATTAACAAGACAGACATGTAATTAATAAAGATTTATTTATCAAGTTGAACTTCATTATGACGGACTTTATAACGGTACTGAACATTTATTTTAATTAAGCTCGAATTATTCATTTTGAATTTATTGTAAAAAAACAAAGTCGCGACATCACCTATAGTTAAAAAGTGCTATATATTTTTAAAGGGTGTAGTATTTAGCAAAAAGCTATTATAACTTAAATATACCTTTTTCAGGATCACACAGCAGTGCAAAGCCATAGGTTTGACAACAACACATCAGGCCGAACAACAGAACCCTTTTCCACATCTGTATAAGAAATATATTTTAAATATAGTTGAAGAACGAATATCTTAAGATTTGCAGATCATATAACACACAACATAGAAACAATAGAAACGACACTCACATAACACAGGTAAACTTCGTACAGGAACTATAGGTATATTCATTGAGGAAACGGAAACTTCCGGATTTCGACAGCGCTAACTTAAATACACGCTAATAAATCGTTTATCCAAGATTTTTTAGTTTGCGCTAATATAAGTGCGTTAACAGTAGTAAGCGTAACTACTTTCTCACATAATTAAAATACGTAGAAAAAGTAAAACATCGTGTATAGCGATTAACCACCACCTTAACGCAATAAAAATAGTGTTATAATTTCCTCACACATGACTCTATTAGAAAGTGATTTTGGTATAGACATGATACAAATCCAGAAATATCAAAGACTAATAGACAACGAATGCAGAAATACATTAGGTAGATGAACACAGAATGGGAAGCGAAAAGGGGAGGTTGAATAATCTTAAATTATGTTAAGGACATAAACTACATCTATACAAATTAAGAACAAATGTAGATTGTTTAAAGTAATAAATTTGAAAACACAAGACGATATTCTAAGTCTATGAACATGGGCAAATAAAAGGAAAACGTTGGACGCACACAGCAAAAATAACCAAACATAAATTTATTAATTAAAAAAGAAAAAATAACGCACTTCTATTAAAAAACTAAAAGCGAAACAAGGTGCTCGTTATATGACCTTTTCTTAATCGTTTGAATGAGAGGTTGCTTTTTCCTTATCTCGTGTATAAATATCCGTGGTTATCTGTAATTGATTCATAACTCGTCTGAAACTAACTGAACTAAATAAATTAGCAGATGGCCAGTACTATTGCAGTATGATGCATAGTCAATAAGTAACATGAAGTAGCCTTAAAATAAACTTTTATAGCAGGTAGACAGACATTCTTTATTTCCTCCATTTTAAAGATTATACACATATGAACATTACATTAATTCACTTTGCATAGCAAAACAAAAAGTGATTAAAAGATGAAATGATAATGTGAAAAAACAAGAAAAATAAGAAAAGTGAAAATCTATCACTCTTGATCTTGCAGTTAATACACAAAAATGCAATCTGAAACATAACATTTATTGTGTGCTGATTTATAAACTATCATTTTAATATGGTATTTTATATTTTATATTATTAACACAATTACAACTGATTAAAATTATATAAGTCCTTTTGCTTAAATTTACCTATATTTTCAGTTTCGTGATTAAAATTATATAAGTCCTTTTGCTTAAATTTACCTATATTTTCAGTTTCGTGATTTTTAAATTACAAAGTATAAACTAATGTGGTAAGCACTGCATTTTCAGAATGTCTAATCTCAAAACGATATGCTATCAAGCTAAGTTCTAACTATGCATTTTCTGATTATGTTTAATGTCTCTTATTGAAAACTATTCATTTCAATGAGCCTTTCACGAATACATTTCGCATGTGCATACTATAAGAACTCCTTATGTAACTTAACATAGTATTTAGATTTGAACTTTACTGTCTAGTTAATTTATTAGATAACATATCAATTTCCGAAGAAACAATACCGTGTAAAGAAGTATTTAATATAGGTATACTATGTAATTTGTTATAACCAACGAACTTAACATAAACACACGGTGTAAAGAACTTACCTTGATACGATGCGATGGATTGTTGTGGTCCAGATCAGGACATAAAATAAAGGCGAGTCTCTGCGTTACTTACTTAAATAAGTCGATTGAATCAATTGAAGGTGCACCTGCTACCAATATATATGCAGTGGCGGTTGTTCGTTAAACACATATTTATAAGTTAACATCTGTCAATTTATACTTTAACTCGATAGTCGATATATGTTTTGTTATGCAGCGGCGTATCTTTTAAATTTGTCAAATAGTGCATCAAAGACTCAACCTCTGAAAAGATTTATGTTAAATAAAACTAATTCCTTTTACACTCAATTCTTTACAATGTTAATAATATGCTATTTATTAATTATCTTGTTTATCTGTTCGACCTTGTGAATCATTATTGAAGTGAGAACATTAAATCATCTTACCAACAAGACCATGTCTACTTCAAAAGATAGGTCAGTAAGTTGGGATCAAGGTAAAAATGTATGCAATAAAAACGTTCAGAATTGAATAAGAGTAAAATAATGGTGATTGCACAGTGAAGAGTCCTGTAGAATCCCCAACCAACCCTAACCCAAAACAAAACAATGTAAAATAAATCCACAAATTACTTGTCCAAAAGAAGAATATTTCAACGTTTTCTGCATGACAGTCAGTTTCGAATCCCAAATTACATACATACTTCAATTTAATAAAAATTAGGCAATAATTCATCTGAATCAGGGGGACAGACCATCACGGAAAACGTAAAAAAAAATTAAAATCACAATAAAACACTCAAAAACCACATTACTGATTGATAACTTACTGAACTATACATGAATCAAAAGACATTTAAACCCAAGAACAAAAGTTTGTAAAAGGTCAGTATAATACTAGCTCTCCTGAATACTGACTAAAACTTAAAATGATTGCAAAGGTGACATCGACTGTGGTATGGAGGAATTAAATCATCAAAGGCCAGATTGAACAAAACGAGCCTAGTAAGAGTTACCATATACCTTAATGACACGGAGGCATCGCGTTGGGTGACAGATGTGTAGCAGGAAACGTTTATCATATCGCGATCACCTTGTTTCGCTTCTAGTTTTTTAATAGAAGTGCGTGATGTTTCCATTTTTTAGTTAATAAATGTATATTTGGTTAATTTTGTTTTGTGCGTCCAACGTTTTGCTTTTATTTGCCAATGTCTATGGACTTACGGCTTTAGAATATCATCTTGGTTTTTCGAATTTACCACTTTATTTGTACTCCATAACCTGTGTCTAGTGTTTATCTTTTCTACATTCTTAAAAAGCTAGGCATGCAACCTTTCCTGTGGTCCTTTTACAAAGACATTTTGAAGTGTATTTATTAAATTTGTAAATGTATATCTATACTTAAGACTTCTAGTCTCATGCGGGAAGTGGGAAGGTTGAGGCCCCAATCACCGGTTTAACCACAACGCATGGTTTCGTGCTGAGTGACCGTTCTAAGACTGTTCGCATATTTTACTAGTCGTATTTACTTATGTACTGGTTGTTCGTTTCAGCCTGCACGATTTTAGTAGAAAAAACTCGCAGACAAATCACATGATTTCCAATTTTCGACTGCTTGAAATGAACGTGATTGCGGTTACTGGATTGTTGATAGAAATGACTTATTAATGTATATAAATATATAAAATTGTCAAGTAAACAATGCAGATAACAATTATGAAATTTGTTTAGTGAATTTAATAAACAGAATAAGTGGAATCAACAGAACGGGAAACATTGGAAACCAACAATAGACACATCAAGCAATTCAGCAACGGAATAAAACGAAATAAATTGACGTCACAACAATCCCGAAGACTTGTTATCCATGCGGACCAACTTAGGACGGTGAACAAGCACACAAGTAGGCGGTATGGTTGAACCGGTTTATGAGGCCTCAATCTTCGCACGTCCCGCATGCGACAAAAAGCTTAAGTATGGACATACATTTAAAGAAGTAATCGATACACTTAATAGCGCTATCAATCATCTCAAGAACCAATCACCCAAATCAATTTGTATTATCTATAAAATATGTACTTTACATTACTGATCTGAGATTCTGTGCAGAAATTGTTAAACGCAAAGTACATTGTATGTACAAGAAAAGTGCACATTTTAGTGCTTTGCAGAAATATAACCCTTCGATTCAGCTGCTTCAAATAACCGTTTTGAAACTGTATATTTCTATTCAAGTGATCATACGTTTATAGTTGTGTAAGATCGTCAGTATTTAGTTATATTGACGCTGGAAGTATACCATACATTAAAGATTTAAAACATGAATAAGCGCAAAATACATATGTATAAGAAAAGTGCAAATTTTAGTGCTCCGCAGAAATATAACACTTAGATTCAGCTGCTACATATAACCGTTTGGACACTGTATAAGTCCTCATAAGTTGGAGTTGTGTTTTTTCGTAAGGATTCTAATTTATTGGTACTGGAAATTATACCTTACATAACAGATTTAAAACATAAACAGGTTAAGCATGCTAGTCCCATCCTAAAGAATTCAACAACCTTTCACATAATTACGTAAACACAATACAGCTGGTTCGTATCTCCCTATCAGTGCATAGATGTGTTATGTACACTTTTGACCAAAAATGACATTTTGTTGAAAATGAATTCAAAATCTAATTTGGAAAACGTTGATTAAACATGAGGGGATATTGTATAATTCATAAATATTTTTGATTTATATTCATTCATGCATAAAGGTAATATCCCCATGTACATAAGTACACAAAGAGGAAATATGGCAAATAACACCTTTATGCTTACAGCCGAAGAAGCGTGTTAGATGAACAAATTGTTATCTAATTGGTTGTTATACTAAACCTTTGCAAACATAAAGAAACTTTATCTCTGGAATTTAATATGTCTTGGAATTTTGTCACCAGTAAACGTCCGAAAGCAACTTTTCCAAATGGAAGGAGATATTATATCACATGTTGTATTGACTAAAAATGTTTGTTTGCATTTGAAATAAATTTTACGAGAGGAATGGTGAAACATTAAGAATCAGTTTCAGAGGACACGATCACAGTCTGTGTACATCCTTAAAATGCATCACAAAGAACAACAAACTAATACAATGTAAAAACAATTCGCATGTCCCTCCATTCTTCCGTGAGAAACAGAAAAAGTAGCATCTCATAACTGTGATGTGTACATTAGTCCTAAAGAACCAAAACAAAAATAAGAGCAGAAAGTGGTCCAATACAGTTTTCTGGAAGCGCAATGTGAGAACAAATGGAAATATAGAGTTTAGTTGCCATTGCTATCTAGGAAGGTTGCGTCGAAACATATACAAAAACATACAATTGTGCTAAATGCAGTATTAATTGTTATGCCAAAACGACGGAAGAAAACAGAAGACCCTCTTTTAAACATGATTAAATTAACAGGTCTGGAAGGCATATATTTTATGCGTCAAAATATTAACAATTAAAACACAACAAGGAGGTTGTTCAGGTTGTGAACATCAACGCAATAGGCATTTCACCATTCTTGAATAAGGCATAGTTGTTGCTGTTGTACCTCTGCGAGCACACTGAATGTTCATCAATGTCACTTTTCATATACTTATCTATATGTGGAATCTATGAATCTGCCATTTATTAGCCACTGTTTTCGGCTTTATTGCTTCTTGGCTGTATCCAATGTTGGTGTTTTAAATTGCCGTTTGTAAATATGTATAAACGTTTTACTCGTTTAGATTTTTGTGGACAATTGATGTGGGCGGCTGTTTGTTGAGATGATTGGCAACACTATGAAGTGTATTTATAAAATGTTTAATAGAATGGCTATACTTGACTTCTAGTCCCATGTGGGAACTGGGAAGGTTGAGGCATCATTAACCGGTTAAACAACACCGCCTGGTTTCGTGCTGGGTGACCGTCCTAAGTCGGTCCGCATGGATTACTAGTCTTGAGGATTGTTGTGATGTCAATTTATTTCCGTACATTCTGGTGCTTAATTGTTTGATGTTGCTATTGTTTGGTTGTCAACGTCTCTCATTCTGTTGATTCCACTCATCTTTATTTATTACTAATAGTCTGTCAACACCCTTTGATTATATCGGGTGTAGTAAAATATTGTTCATAGTGCCAGGCTAGATAATTTGACAGAAAGTTCGCTTTTTGTGCAGCGATTGTGGAATCGATCCTAAGCCGCATCAAACCCAGACGTTAAAATTATGTTATCTTCTCACTTCTTGTCTAGCGATCAGTATTTCTGGGTAAGAGAAGAACTGGTTGGCTCAATGTCATGATAATGACAACTAGTGAAGCAACATTGCTTATGTGTCTTCATTGTGATTTTTCAGTGATACAGCACGATCAAGTTGCCATCGGGGTTGCATGTCACAAGTAGATACCATCCCGATATGACCAGACAGGAGTTGAAAGGATTGACCCAAATAAAACAAACAAACAATCAATGAAGAAGAAGAAAGTATGCGAAGAACCGTTTACTGGAATGCAATTAATATTAATGACAACGAACTTTTGAGTTTTTGAGGTGTTTACCTATATCATGTGTATATACCGTCCCAGTGACACAGATGTGCATATTATGATGACTTTTATTTTCTGCAATTTTTACAAAATTTACGAGTTCTAGAAATTTGTCAATTTTTGTCTGCTTTTGTTCTTATTTATTTTTTTTTTTTTTATTTTTTTTTTTTTTTATAAATTTATTTATTGGTTTTGCCTAGAACTGAAATTGAT
>JAUMGZ010121324.1:0-17342 GCA_032359645.1 Pododesmus macrochisma
AACATATACTACGTATACTTGTCTGTTGGTTATCTGTATATCCAATCCACACAAACAGATGTTACGTATACTTGTCTATTGTTTATCTGTATATCCAATCCACACAACAGATGTTACGTATACTTGTCTGTTGTGTATCTGTATATCCCATTCAAACAAACATATACTACGTATAGTTGTCTGTTGGTTATCTGTATATCCAATCCACACAAACAGATGTTACGTATACTTGTCTGTTGTTTATCTGTATATCCAATCCACACAAACAGATACTACGTATACTTGTCTGTTGGTTATCTGTATATCCAATCCACACAAACAGATGTTACGTATACTTGTCTGTTGTGTATCTGTATATCCCATTCAAACAAACATATACTACGTATACTTGTCTGTTGGTTATCTGTATATCCAATCCACACAAACAGATGTTACGTATACTTGTCTGTTGGGTATCTGTATATCCAATCAACACAACAGATGTTACGTATACTTGTCTGTTGGTTATCTTTATACCCAATCCACACAAACAGATGCTACGTATACTTGTCTATTGGTTATCTGTATATCCAATCCACACAAACAGATGTTACGTATACTTGTCTGTTGGTTATCTGTATATCCAATCCACACACACAGATGTTACGTATACTTGTCTGTTGTTTATCTGTATATTCAATCCAAACAAACAGATACTACGTTTACTTGTCTGTTTGTTATCTGTATATCCACTCCAAACAAACAGATGCTACGTATACTTGTCTGTTGGTTATCTCTATATCCAATCCAAACAAACAGATACTACTTATACTTGTCTGTATGTTATCTCTATATCCAATCCAAACAAACAGATACTACGTATAGTTGTCTGTTGGTTATCTGTATATCCAATCCAAACAAACAGATACTACGTATACTTGTCTGTTGGTTATCTGTATATCCAATCCAAACAAACAGATACTACTTATACTTGTCTGTTGGTTATCAGTATATCAAATCCAAACAAACAGATGCTACGTTTACTTGTCTGTTAATTATCTGTATATCCAATGCAAAAAAACAGATACTACGTAAACTTAACTGTTGCTTATCTGTATTTCCAATCCAAACAAACAGATACTACGTATACTTGTCTGTTGGTTATCTGTTTATCCAATCCACACAAACAGATGCTACGTATACTTGTCTGTTGGTTATCTGTATATCCAATCCACACAACAGATGTTACGTATACTTGTCTGTTGTGTATCTGTATATCCTATTCAAAATAACATATACTACGTATACTTGTTTGTTGGTTATCTGTATATCCAATCCACACAAACAGATGTTACGTATACTTGTCTGTTGTTTATCTGTATATCCCATTCAAACAAACATATACTACGTATACTTGTCTGTTGGTTATCTTTATATCCAATCCACACAAACCGATGCTACGTATACTTGTCTGTTGGTTATCTGTATATCCCATTGAAACAAACATATACTACGTATACTTGTCTGTTGGGTATCTTTATATCTAATCCACACAAACAGATGCTACGTATACTTGTCTATTGGTTATCTGTATATCCAATCCACATAAACAGATGTTACGTATACTTGTCTGTTGTTTATCTGTATATCCACTCCAAACAAACAGATGTTACGTATACTTGTCTGTTGTTTATCTGTATATCCAATCCACACAAACAGATGTTACGTATACTTGTTTGTTGTTTATCTGTATATCCAATCCACACAAACAGATGCTACGTATACTTGTCTGTTGGTTATCTGTATATCCCATTCAAACAAAAATATTCTACGTATACTTGTCTGTTGGTTATCTGAATATTTAATCCACACAAACTGATGTCACGTATCCAATCCAAACAAACAGATACTACGTATACTTATCTGTTAGTTATCTGTATATCCAATCCACACATACAGATACTACGTATATCTGTCTGTTGGTTATCTGTTTATCCAATCTTTTTCGAGGATCTCACAGTAGTGTATAGTTTGCACTTCTGTATTTATAAGTGATGTTTCCTTTGTTTGAAAGGTTTACAGTTACAATTTTTTTTCTATAGAGTTTGTGAACTAACGCCCCCATCTTTTCAGATTCAATGGGAACGCTTGAATCCTATCATCCTGTTCAGTAATATCGTGTTGTAGACTGTATGTTTAAGTCGTTCCGTGGAAGCGGTCATTGTGTGCTTTGCGATGTTACTGAACATGTTTTAAATCTAATTTGATTTGTTGCTGTTGTTTCCATGGTCGTCATGCCTCTGATTCAGATACCATTCACCCAACTTAAAATCTTGCTGTTCATTTATTAAGACGTTAATCCCTACGTTGTATTTTTCAGATGCTAGCTTTTGATGAGGATACTCCATTTTCAGAGTTAAAATTTTCTCTCGACAACTGCACAGATGCATTTTACCTGAACAAAAGCGCTGTTTATACATATGGCAAATTAGACGCCGAAAAGACGTCCCTCTATATAGTGAAGGTTTCCGTAAATGACAGCCAACATACCGATTATAGTCTTGTGCATGTTCATATTGATGACGTAAACGATAATACACCACAATTCGAACATATACCATACACAGCTGTATTAAAACAAAACGCTTTAGCTAATACAAGAATCGTGACGATTAACGTTACTGACAAGGACGTATCAAACGATGGCGTTACATTCTTCCTTAACAGCGATCATGGTATATTTAACATTAACGAATCTACTGGAGAGGTGTTTTATACGCCAGAAGACGATCATGTTCTAACGGTTAATGATACTTATAATGTTAATGTGCACGTGTTTGATCATGGAAAACCTCCGTATTCGAACAGCACCACGCTAACGGTGTCGATAATAACATCCAACAGTCATCAACCAGTGTTTAATAATATGCCTAATGTCACTTCCGTTCAAGAAAATGAGACCAACACGTGCATTTTTACTGTACGAGCATATGATGCAGATCCTGGGCTTGCAGGAACTCTTGTGTATGAGCTCGCAACAGTTAAACCCGTTGTTTATAAAAATAAGTTTATTATAAATTCTACAACCGGTGAAGTCTGTCTCAATGGAAGTATTAAGTACAACAAATCTAACTCTAAATATATTCTAGAAGTACAGGTTAGCGATCAAGCTGATGATCAACGAAGCGCCGTGTCGTCCCTTAATGTCACAATAAAAGACGTAAATGAAGCTCCTATTTTTTCAGACGTTGTATCATTCTTATGTAATGTTGAAAATATCACAAAAGGCATGGTTGTTGGACATGTGACTGCTTTAGATGAGGATGGTTCAGATAATGGTTTCAACGAAATTACATTCTCATTGTTAAATCACGCTGATATTTTTGAAATAAATGAAAAGTCGGGAGATATAAACTCTACAAATGATATCACAGTTTTAAGCGCTCAGAACCTCACTCTCGAGATACAAGCAACAGACGGAGGAGGACTTTACGCTAATACAACTTTGGATCTGACAACACATACGGCTGGGAATCCAATATTCACATCAGGTTCCATACAAAGTGTCCATATAACTGAGAATAGGCGGCCACCGCATCCTATCGCTGACTTCAACACAACTGAGGAACAAAAAGATCGAATACAATATTCCATTGTAAAAAGTGCATACTCGTCTTATTTCTCAATAAATAGTTCAAATGTAAGTATATTTATACAATCAATGGCTTCAACTATAATAACATATTACTTACATGCACAATGAAAACACAGGCACTGAGGCAAATCATCATTATATCCTTTTTATTATTTTTTATTATGACAGCCATGCGTATTAAATGTATGTATTGATTACTGTCGGACTATTAATGATATCAACCATAAGTTTCATACAAGTGCAGCACATCTATCTTTCGCTTTTTTATTTTTTACAACAAAGGATGTCAAACACTGATCACACATGAAGATTTTTTCCCTTTTTTTTTTTTTTTTTTTTTTTTTTTAAATTTTTTTTGAACAATCACTTACCGACGGTTGATAACACGAGCTTAGAATGTTCACGGGAAAGATATGTAAAAAAACAAAATTCCTCATTACCATCATCAAGTCAGTTGCATTTAGAAGGATGCCTCTTAATATTTTAAATGATTTATATGGTGTTTATTTATTTTTTATTATTTTTTTGAATATGTATAATTTCTTTGAATCGGAAGAGCGTGTTATTGCTGAATTGTTTACATATCATTACGTATTAGGGCATGGTGAACTGTATTAGAGACCTTGATAGAGAACTGGTAGGTGATAGTTTGGAGCTGCAAATAGAGGCGAAAAACCAAAAAGGGCAAACATGTTCATCTGTGGTAAATATAACGCTTAGTTTTTTTTTCTAAAGTGTATTCTATTTATTTTTTGGGGAAGCGTGAGGCCTCATATTTATCGGAAGCATGTTCCAGATTGCATTTTTGCATAATTTATGATTAGTTAATTAGAATTTAAACAAATAATATTTCAAAAACAACTATGACATGTTTAGCTTTATTTTTAACTACTTTATACATATACTTGGAACTTCATGATCAAGAAAATGAACTATAGGTGTATTTTGTCATGTTACATTTCTTGTATTTGATATTAACACACTTTTCCTTTTTCAGTTAAGGCTTAATGTAGTTGACGTCAATGATGAACCTCCTATCTTCCAAACTCAAATTCACAAAGTAGACGTGAATGAAGATATAAATGGACAGTGTTTTCTTAATCTAACAGCATCCGATAAAGATTTAAACACAACGGTAAGACTTGTTGTTTTGCAATAATAAAAACACTGAAAGACTGTATAAAGAAAACACCGACTTTTCTTTGAACTTCCAAACAAAACTAACAATGATGTGAATTAGCGTTAACATATAAAGCAATAATATGTTTAGTTTTGGAGTTTGCTTCGTTATGCTCGAGCTTGTTCAGATGTTAATGGCTTTCATTCTCGAAACACTGACCTTCCCACCAAGCTTATTTCACAGGGGTATCGATATCATAAACTACGTAAAACGTTTGGCAAGTTGTATAGAAGATATCCGGAGATTCTTTTAAATTATGGTCAGTATATTTCCCCGTATGTAACTAGAGGCATTTAACAACCATCATTTTATGCAGAATTTGTTTACAAACTAAGAAGGATTAAAAACAACACTAACATATCTTCTGTTGGCGCTAAAATTTTAAGAAAATCCCTTAAAGGTAGCTATGAACCTCTTATAGTGAGATGCACTATATGCCTAGTATTGGGTCAATTTACCACCTCTTACTGGCATATACTTTGGCACTGTACACCTTCTAACAATACTACTGGGACTCAATGAAGGGCTCCAGCTGAAAGCTTCCTATAAGAAGGCTGTGTCCTTATATGTCCTTCTGGTTGTTAGCAGTACTTCGCGTTGCTCATTATTCCTGAACTCACACTGCTGTAATAGCAATAAATTAAGCCAATTTAGTTTTCCCTGGCACATGACTGGGTAGTGTTGGCTCTCCTGTGGTCCCTTCACCCCACCCTCTCCCATCACAACCACCTTTTTTTCCTGGCAGTGTAAGTTGGCTTGGATGTTGCTGTTGTTACGACTGATTGTTCATCATTGTCACTTTTCATATACATAACTACATGTGGAATCTTATTAGCCACTGTTTCAGCTTAATGCTACTTGGCTATGTCCAATTTGTGTGTTTTTAATTACATTTTGTAAATATGTATATACGTTTTACTAGTTTAGGTTTTTATTGACAATTGGTGTTGGTGGTTAGTTGTTGAGATGATTTACATCGCAATGAAGTGTATTTATTAAATTTTTAAAAGTATGTCTACACTTAAAACTTCTAGTTTCATACCGGAAGTGGGAAGCTTGATGCCTCATCAACCGATTTAACCACAACGCCTGGTTTCGTGCTAGTTGACCGCCATAAGTCGGTCCGCATGAATTACTAGTCTTGAGGATTGTTATGATGTCAATTCAATTCCGTTCATTTTGGTACTCAATTGCTTGATGCATGCTATTGTTTGTTTGTGAGTGTCTTTCATCCTGTTGATTCCACCCATCCTGTTTTCGAAACTTTAAAAGTCAATTATGGTCATTGTAAAACGAAACGTATCTCTGATGTTGCTTCATAAGTTAATCTTTTCACTTAATGCATCCTTATATATACTTTAAGGCTTAACTATAACAGAACAATTGTCTTTTTGTAAAAGAGAAAATTATCAATTTGGAGCTTATAACACAGTCGGGACCAACTTAAACAATTTTATTCTTAAATCATAGTGGGGAAACCAATGGCAAAATAAACAAACTTTTTTTATTTAGGTATTAATCATTGGCGAAATCTGTTCAGCAGATCTGCTCTTTTAAATATATGACTTTAGCTTGACAAAATAATATCATAATGGTAGTAGGGTCGGTTCCTGGAGGAAAATATTGCAAATAAAAGTTCGTATTATGTATGATCAAGCTATAAAGATCTAAACATTTTTTTAAAACAATTTATTGCCCTAGAATAATTAATCATGTACCAGAGATGAGGAGCTATGGCTAACAAAATAATGTACAAATGAAAAGAAAATAGATAAATATGTAAGCGTTTTACTTATGTACATTTTATAAAAAGTTATATGATATGTGTACATCTGATTTATTTTTTCATAATTAAAAAACCGAGAGAAAGAGGAGATGGTGAGTGAAGAGATATATAGAAAAGTATAGATGATAGAAAAATCAACGTAATGACTTTGATAGATAGAAAAGCATAGAGGATAGAAAGACAAATGTAAAGACATTTACATGTACCATGATCTTTCATAAAATACAGCAACATATTTTTAGAAAAAAAACTCCCCAGGGTTAGAGGTCAGAAACTGGAAATGTCAGTGATATGATTCTTTGCTCTTAATTTTACTCACTTTTAAAGAAAGCTATCCAAGGCGGCCATGACCTCATGAAAATAAGCAATCTATTCGTTGAAGTGAAAGCAGTTTTTGTAAAATGATAATAGTGTGTCGTAAAATTTAGAAGGGCATTAATATTAAGTTGACTATTTAGTTGTTTAGTTTTGTATATATGATACTTGACCCATAGAATAATAGTATTTCTAGGTGATTGGACTTTTGAGCTTTTATAAAGACCAAACAAAAACGTTTTTTGTTTAAGTTAAGTGCAATATATACATTTTATTTTTCCAATAACCATAATAAAACACAGCCAAAAGTTATTTTTATGGCGTTCAGTAGACACACAATTAACATTGAGGACCATCACATAAACGTAACCATTCTATGCCTATTTTATTTGAATCCAAGATTAGTGATCAAATAAAACACTTCATATATGTATATATTTATAGTTGTTAAGAACCAGTTGCAATCGTTGTTTATTATAAATGCACTGTACTCATTATGTTCAATTTGCATCAATAATTAAACAATATTAGTTGCTTCGTGTTTCAGTTCACCTTTTCCATTGAAAATGATGATTCTCACGGGATGTTTGCACTGAAGCATTTACAATATAACGAAGCTTGTCTACATAATAGAAATCATCTGGACTTTGATGACATGAACACAACTTTGGATCACGTGTATACTTTAGAGGTAAATTAAATTAAGTGTTTCATCTAATTGCCCCAAAAAAACGTTTATATTTTGAAATCAAAAATTTAAATTTATAAATTGTAATGTGTTTGTTTATTTTTCTTACATATTGGTAACTTGAACAGACGTATACACAATATACAATATTTCTGCTCTTTTTAAGCTTGTTGTCAGCGATGGAGTACATAATGATTCAAGGATTCTGGAGATACGTGTACATGATATCAATGATAATTCTCCTATATTTGAAAACACCACGTATAATGTAGCAGTATATGAGGTAATAATTACAATATATCATTATAGTTTTAAACATTTGAACGCATCAAACGTTAAACTGTATTTGAAGGTGGTTCTAGATCTGGTATATTTACATCATGCTATTGATAATGAAAATTAAAAATTAAAGAATTGTGCTAAAAACTTTTATATATGTTCATTTTGCTTATTCATTCTGTATATGTTTCTCATTTTCCTTTCGTTTTTCTGCGTCAGAGGACTATTTTCTTCAAGTAGTGGTTTGGTATTTTACCTTTTCTTACTGCTACGATGTATATACTATTGATAAGCCGTTTTCTGTTCAGTATGATATACATATACTCATGTCAATAACATTCTAAAATCCATTTTAATCCTTAAACAATGAGTCAACGCGCACTCATAAAAATTTGAGATTGTACACTTGCGGATGGAGAGGAAAACAATAACGTACACTTTATAAAGCTAGGATTATAGTTATGCATTTAGTGACACAACAAAACAGAGTCATAAACCAAAAAACTACCAATAAAACGCCAGAGGAATATTTACTTGATAATAAATGATCTTATGAAGTAAAATTTATATAATAAATGGGTCGTCAAGATAAACATGGATTCAGTAAAATTTAAAAGCTATTCTAAATATGCTACAAATTTGTAATCATCAGATGACGACTACAGTTGAAAGCGACAACATAGATAATTAGATAGTAAAATGGATCGGAAAATCCATTAGAGCACTTTACTGCAAACTAATGTTTTTCGATTTTTCCATTTTAATTAATTGTTAAGGTAAATTTGACAATGTTTGTATTATGTAAGAGAATTTTTAGTTATTTTTGAATTCATTTGTGGTACATGTTATACAGAAATTGATATGTCAGTTTCTTGATCTTTTGATACATTCTGTACAAGCTTTTACAGTTCGTTTTGGTAATTGATAAACCATTTTAAATTATTTTTTAAAAGCAGAGGTAGTAGTCATAATGAAGAATACTACACCGAAATGAAACGGTAAAACAATACGATTGCAAAACGGTTTTGCATTTATAATTTTGATCAGTTATGTTGTTGTAATGCTCGCTTGCTCCATCAATTTAGGATATCCATATCGGTGCTACACTGCTGAAATTAAAGGCTGATGACAAGGATTTCCTAGACCATAATCCTAACAAACTGATTTACACAATTAACAAAAAAGGTATTCCACACGAACTATATAAATGAACCTTTTTTTTTGGTTAAGAAACTCATACTTTAGCAATGGTTTCTAAGTTTGCTTAATGAAATGTGTTTAAACTGCATAATAGTCAACTTTTTAGTTCTATTTTTTGACAAGTAAACAGTTCAAGCATCATACGAATAGTATTTAGTATAAATATATTAACCTCCTATAACATTTACTAAAGAATAAATATATGGTTTTTGAAGAGAAAGATTATTTACTGATTGTCCGTTAAGATTGTATGTGAAATGAATTTCATTGTTGTATTTTACGTGTACAATTGGCACAGTAGGTGTAATAATTATTTTTAAAAACTACCTCATATTTGTGTTTTAGATTCAAACCTGCCATTTCGCCTTGTCAATGATGATGGAGTCGCATATTTGAAGCTGAGCAATTCTCTAGATAGAGAAACAAATTCTTCATATGATTTTAACGTTACTGTTTTCGACGCAGTGAATTTTACGGTAACATGTATTTGCTAATATATATTACGCCGACATGTTGCGAGAATATAGGATCGTAATTGAGTTTTATCTGGTCATCGTAAATGAGTTGTATCTGGTCGGAGGCCCCAATTTTTGCGGGTTAAATTGAAATGTAGGCAACTACATAACAGGTGTAACCACACCCTTCAATTATTTTGGAAAGAACGTCTTAAAACGTTCGTGGTAGTGAATGGCCTCAAATATCTTTCTGATACTATTTTATACATGATTTTATTGTCATTTGGCGTTAATTTGCTTTTTTTTAGGGTCGCCAGTCCCTGTGATTAAAATGTCATCTATTCTTAATTGATGTTAAGTTTTGTATGTTTGTATTTGATCATTTTTTATTATGTGTAACAATGTTGTACTGTAAAATGGGTATTCATTACCCCATAGCTATATATTAATGTTTGCACTACTTGTACGAAAGTAGAAAGAAGCAGAATCAAAACAAGAACTGATAATTTGTAAACTTTAGAATTTTGTGTTATTTATAGTCATAATTAAGACTATATTTATGAGCTTTTATTTGGTGCCTATGTATTGTGGGTCATGATTTATGGCAAAGAAGGTTTGCTTAACAAATTTTAGCGTGCGTAGTTTGAGTCACTGGTTAACGCAGGATAAGTTAAAAGACTGTGATCAATTTGCCAGTTTAACCGTACCATTCAATTTGTTGAATGAACGTCTAATGCTGCCCTGTGGCAGAATCTGACTGCCACTTTATGTTGTGTAATTTCATGATTCTATTATAATTGAATTATTGTTAACGCTTTCCTTGGCCGTCAGTTCTGACTAAATATTTTAGTTAAGCGTAGTAATAACATGATGTAATATCTTACTAGTATATTATCAGCTGTTATCATACCTTTTATTTAGATAAAATAACATTATGGTAAAATCATTCAATACTGTAATATATATTTTTTATGTTCTGTTTTAGGGTGAAGCCTTAATTCATATCACGGTGCTTGATGTCAACGATAATGCTCCTATGTTTAATAAGTCTTTGGTGTATAACTTCACGTTTTCTGAAGGTAATGTGACTTTTGTAACTGCTACTCAATTCAAAATCGGGAAATGATTATATAAACCGCGAAATAGACATTAGCAAAAAAGAAATGATATGTAAGCAATTAAAACTAAACAATCAAAGATGTTTGGTCTAGGCGTAGCATAAAATAGTTGCTTTCATTGACCACACAATTCAATTTGTAGACTGAATTTCCTATATCGTTCCGCTACCGCTGATGTTTTTGAAATGTGCTGCCTTTTTGTTTGTTGATATATGAACCCCATTTGCCACTGATTCAGATGTTGTCTTATACTTTTCATGTTTCGTTAACTGCAACTCTCTTCATAATACTCACCAGTACTTGACACTTTGTCAAGGTTAGCGGGTGTAAGTGCCTCGATGGCCTGGCAAGTTATTTTGGCTGGAACCTATGTTCCTGAGGATTCTACCAAGTCAGTCACCATGAAAGTTAGATGTCAGACAAAGGTCAGCGTTTCCTCGGTGGGGGCGCTAGTCTGACGGCCCTTGAGAAAAGACTGTTAACCCCCTGGAACGACAAAGAGCTCTTTTTCTGTTTTGTCCCTCTTCTTGTGTCTTCACGTTCCTGTCTCCGTGTGTCGTCCTATCTATCATTTGGCTTTTCTTCATTTGTCTTTTGTCGTGATTTGAGTGAAATATTCTGAAAGTGACGTTAAACACTAACATTCATTTTTTAGAATATTATGATATCAGATTATGACTATCATGACTTAAATAAACAGGATTGCCACATTTACCACATTGTAAATATTTACAAGGTGTACCGAAAATTCCATCAATGAATGAGTCACACCACACAAAAGGAAAATACGAAACACTAAATAAAACTGATCAAGTTTTTTTTTTAATTTGTTAAAATTTACTTATGTATCCATTTCATCCTTTATTCACATATATATAGGTCCGTCAAGTGAAAATTTCACATTTTTCTTCAATGCCTATGATCCGGATCTTGCTAAAAATGGAACAGTGAACTTCGAAGTTCTATCGGGAAATATTGGAGGACATTTTCAACTAGACCCGTTTTCAAACAACAGTGTAAGTTTGTCTATTTCTCGCTGTATACGTTCTACTAATGTCTTTAGTTCCTTGATTAGTTTCATTCAGTTTTACAAGTATATTAAGTATTTTTTGTCAAGTTCCTTAAATATATTGTCCCCACCCATTGGCTTCAGATACCACTGTGTATTCAAGTTTACCATTAACTTTAAATGCTAATATACAAGTACTGATTTATTATTCCAGGCTAAGTTGAGCGTTAAGACTGCTATTGACAGAGAGGAAACTGCAATACCTAAAGTTAACGGTATAGGAAAATTCAATCTTCAAATACAAGCCATTGACGAAGGACAAAAACCGTTGTCGAGCACACAAGATGTAAGTTAACAAATCTTTTAATCGTGCTGTTATATCAGGGCATTTTATACGTCATTGTGAAATAAAACAAGGACAAATACGATGCACGGAAAAGAACGCCGCCGACTGATTTCTTATATACTGAATATACAAATATTCTAGCTTAACATTCAGTTGCACCTAAAATTACATTTCAAAATAAATATACGCAAATTTTTTAGTAACATTTTTTTTTAATGTCTGTTTATCTTTTACAAGTTGTTTTTTAATATTTCTAAATGGTATTACATTATAGTTACATATTGATATATATGTATTATGTGTGTATTCTTCCTAACATCTTAATCAGATATTAACTGCCTTTGTATATAGATCTACTACGATATATGTCAGAAGAAAACGGTACGCAACATATATGGATTATAAATATAACAATACTTGTTTTAAGCTGGTAGAGTAGACATACCTTAATTAAATGGTAACTCTAAAACTATGACTATTTACTGTGTGACGTTTGTTCTTCAGGTTGCGATTTATGTGACGGACATCAATGACTGTGTACCACAGTTTCTACATAACGACTACAGTAAAACCATAAAAGAGACCTTTCAAGTCGGATATCCGGTCATTTCAGTTACTGCAACTGACTGTGATTATATGCCGGCATTCAAGACTATAAATTACAGTCTTATTGATAGAAATATTGGTAATGTTTATTATATATATTTGCAAATTACTTTATACCTCTTAAGTACTTTACATTTCTTTATATCATTCACGTTTCGAATTGTGTCTACATTTTTTAAAAATGTGAAATGTATAAGGAAGATATAAAGGATCATTTCAGTTTTGATATCTCACTCTTTGAAATGTATCTGTCGTGTATACACATCATTACTCATTTAGTCAGCAAATAAAGTTGAAGCCATACACTAATTCACATCTGTATGTTGTACACCCGTCATGTTTTTTAAGAATCCTTATACATGTTGATTTAAATCATAGAATATATAACGCAAAGTAGAATGTATATAGTTAACGTCATATCTTTTATTGCATATATAATAAGCATACAAGAGTTCTTAATACCATTATATGATTCTAAATTATCCCGCCTTAAGGGTCACATTTAAAAACAAATGTGCAATATTTATGAAAATAGTAATTAGGTTTGTTTTTAAACTGTTATAAAAATAGATAGATTCAAATTTATAGGAAACGCAATTAGTTGTTATATATTTAATCAACTGTACAAAGTATCTGTACTATCAAATTATCAAAACTTTTCATTGCAAATAGAATATCAAGCTAAAATAATGCTAAGAAAAATTGTTGTGAATCAACAATATAAATAAGTTATCTTGATTACAATTTTAGATTTATTTGACGTTCTAAGCAATGGTGAAGTAACATTGTCAAAACAAATCAACATCACCTCGTATACAGAGACGTTCAGCATCAAAGTGGACGCATATGATGGTCTGAATCACAACACGGTGAATACAATTGTGTTAAGTTTGTTTGATTTTAAAAGGAAAAAAATAATATGATCTCGTTCGTATTTTTTTCATCGTAACTTTAAGATGATATTCACAGGTCACTTCATGTATACAAAGTGCTTTATTTATTGTTGTCATACATATTTCATTTGTATGTAAAATGGTTAAATCATAATTGTCATCATGACCTTTTTGACAAACTCAACATAAAAATGTTTGAATCACTACTGTTATTAATGAAAGACTTTCCATAGTGGCCTAAACACTGTTAAGGGACAATGTTTGATTATTATTTTCCAAATTTAGTAAGCATTTCAAAATCAATTATCCAGTTGTTATGCTGATTAGCTTTTTTTATTTTTTAAGACCAATGTAACGATAAAAGTAACAGACGAAAACAACAATGATCCAGAATTCGACCTTAGTTCGTACAACTTTAATGTACCGGAAAATGATTGGACTGGTGCCCCGCTAGTACAGGTTGTTGGTACTGCTCATGCTACTGACAAAGACTATGGCCAAAATGGAGTTATCAGCTATAACATCATATCGTCAAACATAAACAACCTTTTTGTCATGAACTCGGTAAATTATTATACTAAAAATGCCTATGTACAACTCAACTTTAAAATGTTTCCCTTATGTACATCTGTGTGCAATTTGGATATCCAGAATTCTACAGAATCTTTTTTTTATACTCACAATCAGTAAATACAATGAATTAAGTAATCATTGTTAACATAACTTCGAGTTCAGTTAAGTCAGTCAGGTTTTTTTGGGGTTAGATTTACTTATATCATTATGTCATTTCTGCTGACGAGAACTAGGTTATCGGTAACAGCTTAACAACGATATTCTTGGTTATTTATTTTTTCGACTGCATATACGTATATCAAATAACAAAATTATATGAAATAGTCAATGCCATAACTAAGACGTACATTAGTAAAAGTAGAAATGTGTCAACGTATCCTCTTCATAGCCGTTTCTGACCACCATGTCCTTATCAGTATTGGTGATGTTATAGAATATGATTTGATATAAACTCAATTAGTCATATAAAGAGTCGAACATCCAGCACAAAATTTGGTATTAGACCTGTTCATTGAATACAACTTGACACAAAAGTGACGAAAAATGTTGTATCAAGGACAATTGTGTTTATGTGTGGTATTCATTTTGTTATAGTTATTAAGTATTGCAATACTAATAATATAATCTATAGTCGAAACTAATTTATCGGAAGTTATGAGATGATTTATTCAGGTTTTCCTGTTGTCAAAGCCTTTTGTCATTCACATATTTTTGTACATATGTACTTGACAATAAAATATAATTACGAGATCTATGACAAAAAAATAAAGGACAATAATACAAAAATGCAATCTGAAACACGCCTCCAATAAATATGATATTTATAATAGGAAAGAGACAATATTCTGTGCGAGACATCCCCGTCCAAAACTCCAAATCTGGCTTTGAAACAACCGTCAATAAGTGTGAAATTAGTAACCAACACACTGTAAATTAATAAATATTTCGGAAACGATCCGGATTATAAAGGTATTTACAATTATACGAGATATATGCGTAACTAAAATTAAGTTATGATCGTCGTGAAAATAATAGTTTAAAAAAAGGAACGTCGACCTTTGATTGACGGACCGACAGTGAAGACACCTGATGAAATTTTATGCAAAATTGCTAAAATAAAAAATTAACAAAAACATACAAAAACTATGTCTGGTGCAAACTATCAAAAACCACGACATTGCTCTTAATTAATTTTCAAGAAACTGGTCATTTTATCAACATACTGTTAAAAATATGTCAGACCTAAATCGGAAATCATAGTTGAAATTGTCGTTTTCTTTTCTGAATTTATTCCACAAATAGAGTAAATAATTTTACATATGAGGTATCTTCTTATTTTGTAGATTACAGGTGAAATAAAAACTAACGGAACATTAGATAGAGATAAGTGTCTAAAAAGTAGATACACGTTTACCATTACAGCTGAAGATCATGGGAACTCTAGTCGAATGGTATGTTGAATATGATGTTTAGAGAAACGTATATTCTATGTTTTATTGACCCAAAAAGCAAATTATATACAATAAGCGATCAAGAGGTTTAACGTAAGCTATATGTCTGTGGTAGCCATTTTGTAATTGGTAGTCTTTCTATCAAAACTAGGGGTAAAGAGAATCGACAGAACAAAATACATTAAAAAATCAACAACAGCCACATTAAGAGATTCAGCTCCAAAATTATATAAAAACCATCGCATGCATAGTTCATCTTGCGAACCAACTGAGAACGGTCATCCAATACTTCAACAAGCAGTGTTATCAAGCAAGTTATTGAAGCATCGGCAAATCTAAATGATGATACAAGATCGGACGTTCTTGTATTGATTTCCAGTGATTTAAGTTTGGTGTAACCTGTTAGCAAATTTGTTTACAGGTGGATGTTATTTCTTTTTATTATATTTATTGGTTGTATAGTAGTGAAGTCTATCACCATAGACTAAAATTATTATGGGGGAAAACAAAGTTCAATTTACTAGGCATTGACTTTTCAGTAGATCTAGATAAAATGACAGAGATAAAATACAGTAAAAAGATTCCAGATATCTTTAAACTACTATTTACTTGGTCAAAAAGATACCTTACACCACCACTAGGACGTATAACTGTTTTAAAGACTTAGTATTTCCAAAAATAAATCATTTAATCATCTCACTGCCAAATCTAAAGGGTAATATTATAAATCACCTATCATCTTCATTATTTAGATTTATCTGGCAATCCCCCACAGATAGGATTAAAAGAGAGATTATTTTTAAGAGACTATATGAATGGAGGAATACAAATGATAAACATTGAAAATTTTATGCTTGCACTAAAAAGTACATGGAAACGAAGAGTGATCAAAACAGAAAAATCATGGATGATATTTTTGATATTGAACATGGTAAAGTAGAAGATCTATGGAAATTAGGAGATCATCACAAAAAGAAATTAAATAAAGAAACAACAAACCTTTTTTGGAAAGATGTTTTTTAACTTCTGGATTCAAATAAGAAATCGGACCTACCCACAGAAATGGGAAGATATCTGTAAAACACCAATTTGGAAAAAATAATGATATTCTTATAGATAATATACTTTTTTTCTTTAATTCACTTTACAATGCAGGGGTTATTTATGTTAATGATATAATAACAACCAACGGTAACCTTAAAGAAGTAAAAGATATCCTGAATCTAGTCAAAGGGAATAGTAATCTAACTTTTTTGAATATTCAAAGTCTAAGACAAAGTATTATCAAATATATTAAGATGTCAATTAGTAAATCAAATGATGAAATTAAACGTCGTGGTCCAATTATAGCATCTTTTTATTCCAAGTCATTTACATACTATACTTAAAGCAAAGAAAGGAAGTAAAGACATGTATCAAATTCTTATTATAAATGATTCATGTAAGCTCCTAGTTTAAATTCAAACTATTTTTTTCTCTTTTCCAAACTAGGAATACACTTAACATGTGCAGTGTATTGAATTTTTTATTTTACTTGTTCCATTTGTTATTGGATTCAGTGTACGCTGTTTTTGTTATTGTATCTGTCAAATTACTTGTCTATTAATGGGATGCAGATATCAAAATTTTAATCCAGTTACTAGTACATGAGATGGTTGAAGGCTACTAGCCCTAAACTCAAATGAGTCTGATGAAAAGTTAGTGTGGCAACAGTAGATATAGGAATTCCCCTCGTGTGGCGGTGGGCGATGAGTCAGTTGGTTTCAATGGTCCTGTGACGACCATGTGCAAGAGACTTGAAACGGTTTC
>JAUMGZ010121435.1:0-17337 GCA_032359645.1 Pododesmus macrochisma
GTTAGGGGGCTGTATACAGATACTATTGCTATAGGTCATAACAATACAAAGTTAGGGGGCTGTATACAGATACTATTGCTATAGGTCATAACAATACAAAGTTAGGGGGCTGTATACAGATACTATTGCTATAGGTCATAACAATACAAAGTTAGGGGGCTGTATACAGATACTATTGCTATAGGTCATAACAATACAAAGTTAGGGGGCTGTATACAGATACTATTACTATAGGTCATAACAATACAAAGTTAGGGGGCTGTATACAGATACTATTGCTATAGTATTCGTGTGTCATCATTTACCACCAAACGTGTGAAGAGCTCCATACATTTTATGTATTATCGGAGTGTTAGACTTGACACTTTGTCATTCTGAGATGACTTCATAAGTCTGGTAACACTGTCTGCACGTATAACTTCATATAATACTTAAATTTCATATAAAGCTTCTCTTATAGATTGAAAAAACATCAAGTGTTTAAAAAGTCAAGTGTTAGAAGTGAAGAGTTGAAGAATTCTTGAGATTATGTGATAGCCAGTACTATTTATCATATATTTTTTGCTGTTAAAATATAATAAAATATTGGTTAATAATACATGAATTAAATTTATTCTTATCTCTTTTTGTCTTAGAACAACCATAAGGTATTAACTTCTAGAGTTCAAGAGACTTCATGCAATCTAGTAATACTTGCATTCATGGCATTTCTTAATGACTAAAAGCTTAATAATTGTAAAAGTTAAAGAGTTAGTTTACACAACAATGCCAGTTTTAATATTACCTGCACATTGCATCTTAAGAACAACAATATTTATGTACATTGTTGTGATGTATAGTGGTCTCCTAAGAGAATGCACACATTTTGACAGATTTATGACGTCAGAGGTCACTTTGAGTCATATAGACTTTTCTGTGATTAATAAGATGTATGATTTAACTATCTGTGTTTGTTCTGCAGGTTATGCTAACAATACTTGTATAAAGACTATTATTTAGTTGATAGATATCACATTGTTTATGTTGGGTGTTACACCAAGTGAATCCTCTTGTAACAATATTTTTAGTATAGCGTATCAATAAAATCTCCTATTGTACTTTGGGCATTCCATAATGTATTAGAAAATTATCTTGGTGCCAATCTTGGTTCTGTATCAATTGTTTTTCCTCTGCTATTTCAATTCATAAATGATTTATAGATTTTTTATAAGCTGTAGAGATTTTTTATCTCTGCAATCTGTGTGTGTTTAATGAACATGATACATTGTATATATACAGTGTGTTTACTTTCAATTTATTTACATGACCTGATTTAAAAGGCTTATTGACATAATTTCTTAAATTAACATTATGTTTGGTTTGAAAACACATGTAATATTAAGTTTATTTTGAATATGAATGATGATTACTTGTAATCTATACTGACTTGAAACATACCCCTGGTGAACAACTTTATAGTTCTTCTGTTAAGATATATATAGTTAGAGATCTTGAGTAATATTGTATAAGTAATTTCATCTCAGTGAACAAGGAACATTTAATCTAGTCTCTACTACAGTGTGGTTGATGAATCAAAGGGAGATAACTGGAGGTGTAAAGGGAGCTAACTCTGAGATGTGTCTGTACATTATTATATTATTAATTAACATACAATGTTTAGGTTTGTATGTAAATTAGTAAATAAAAAAATTAAAAGGCTGTTCAAAATTCATAAGTCATAGACTTTTTAAGATATTTGAAAAATTATGGATAAACTACATGTATTCATGTTGACTTGACTTCCTGTTGTAATTGTTCAATCTTTGTATATTTCAGTGATGGGACTTGATCTTGATACACATTCTGAGCCATTGAGTGATGAAGCCTTCTATCACAGATTAGCCAACAGATCACAGTAAGTTTTAATTTGTTAGAAATCAACAATCTCATATCTGTAAAGATACATTTTAATGTATTCCTCTTAAGATGGAGACTTAGACATCATGACTGATTTATTATTTATGCGGTATTTCAGTTTGACTGTTGTAGTAGGTATTGAGTATGTATGTGTCAGAGATGTACAAATGTGATAATAGTTGTATAAGAAATCACAAAAATTGTAAAAGTGAATATCATTTAATCATCAAGAGATCAACAGTCGGTTTTAACGTGTCAACAAGAGACTAAAGATCAGTAGTGTTTGATGATCACCATGACAACCAGTGACTATAAAAGTCGTAAAGAAAAGAAAAAATTTACTAAATATATAAAAACAAAATGATTGCTGGCAGTCTTTCTGCTTCCTTTTCACAAATATAAAACGTGCTGACAGAAGCTTTTAAGAAGTCACATCCATGTATTGCAGCTTATCTCTAATGCTTTATGTTTTTTGGATTTTATGAGAAATATTTGTTTTTGAAAATCTGTATGAGATTGGCGCGTTTCATTTTGCTGATGACTTGAGCACACAGGAAGTGTAGAGATAAGCCATTGTTACGACAAGACTGGGAATATTATGACTTTATTATGTGATGGCATCAGTGTGAGCCTGTGAAAACAGAGTGACATTTGGACTCCTCTCTATGTTTACAATTAATCCTTCGTAATAAATCTGCTTTGTCTCTTACATTAATTCTATGTGTATTGGTCTACAATTGGTTACTTTAAAATATTACAGCGAATTCTTCCCCAATACTATCGAATCATAAGCTTTGAATGTACAGAAAACAAATGATAAAGTATGCATGAATTAATTTCTAACATTTCAATTAAGAAATTCCGATTTTTATATAACTTACATCAGAACCAATTAACATAATTCTGTAAAATATTAGATTTCTAGATTACACAAAAAATAAGAAAAATGTTCCAAAAAATAGAAAGAGATGACTTTGTCTAGATGTAATTTAACACAAGAGCAATCAAATGTCATACAAGTTGGTGAAATATGGTCAGTTCATGATTTTTTCTAGTCAAGATCATTGGAGCTCTTCAATCAATTGAGGGTGATTGTAGGGTCTGGTAGAACATATGGCACCAGTGTATAAAGTATGCAGGTTACAAGGCAGTCAATTGTCAATGTTCTTAGATAGGCTTGTCAAGAAAAATACATAGTCTGCCATCTCTGTGTTATTAAATTGATAAAGTCAAAAAGCTACATCTCAGGGCAACATAGCAATCCACTACAGTTGTAGTGCAGTGTCATTCTTGTATAGTTCTATGATGACAGATGACCAAACTATTGCTGTAAGCCTCCATTTAAAGCTCACATGCACGCTCAGATTATTGCAATACAAGTTAACATACACAAGTTGATGGACAGTGAGATATGGTAATTGTATTGAACTAAAAATACTTTAGCAATTTGGTTTGTGGATGGTCAAAGATATATTGAGAGAACTTTTTTTTTGAATTGCAGCAAATTGCTTAGCTAGGTCTGTAGAGAATTATCAACTAAAGTGAGTCTCACAGTCTCTGTGAGCCCATCACTGAGCCTGTAA
The DNA here is from genome assembly GCA_032359645.1 of Pododesmus macrochisma. Lineage (NCBI taxonomy): Eukaryota > Metazoa > Mollusca > Bivalvia > Pectinida > Anomiidae > Pododesmus > Pododesmus macrochisma. The sequence continues at coordinate 3,480 of JAUMGZ010121435.1, forward strand.
CACTTGCTTTAAACTATATATACTACTGTGTGCTGGTTCTAGTTAATAATACAGTACCATCATTATGTTGACATACTGAGAACATTCATTGTCATTAGGAATAAAAGGCTTGACTTAATCATAATTAGTTATATCTGGTAAATAAGGAAGAGGAATTTGTGATACTCGTGCAAATGTCATATTATATAAAACTAGCATTGACACAAACAACATTTAATTTAAATTATACTCCAGACAAATTAATTGGTAGATTTTGTTTGTTTGTTTATTGGGTTTTAATGTCACTTCGATTCAACTCATGTCTAGCTGCTTGTGTCTGCTTGTGACAATTTAATGCAAACTGATGGCAACTTTAAAGTGCTGTCTCACTTAAGTATCATGCCGGAGACACATTGACTTGATACTTCATTCGATCACATTATCCCAACACTGAGCCAACCAGTCCTTCTCCTTCCGAGAAATGCTGAACAAGAAGCAAGAAGATTACCTTTGAATTTAACCTCTTCGGTTAGGTCGCAGCTTGGATTCAAACCCCTGCCTACCAGATCACGAAATAAATGCTCTTATTATTATCCCCGCTCAACAACAAATAAATTAAGTTCTGTCCGTCAAATAGTGTTTTCGGAGCATATCTCCAAAACAGTTCAAGAAAACTTCAAGAAACTCTTAAGTGCATACCAATCTTGTTGAAAATTGCATAATCTTCTAGAAACTCCCTTGGCTGAGCTCCCTTGGCTTGGGATCTACGTTGTAAGAAGAAACAGTTTTTTCTCCATGTATCATTATGTAAATGTAAGTAGACTAAAGTATTGAAGAAACACTAAGAGGTTCACATCAATAAATGAGACAATAATTGAGTATAAACTTGACTGTTATTTCATGCTTGCTTTACTATAGTGAAGGATTTACGATAAGAAATCATATGTACATGATAAAAAGTCATTAGATGCTATATATGTATACATATATGATTTAAAAGTAATTGATAAGTTGAAATGGTTGTCTCTTTTAGGACAAACTAATGATAAACAAAAATTGCATTTTCATGTACATAAATAGTTTCTGAAAAAATGAAAAACTACCACCTCAAAGTTAAAAAAATATACATGCATACTGATCAATATATGTAGATCATGGTTTTGTAAACTATTTATTAAGTTTTGTCTACTTTTAGTAAAGAATCACTTTTATGTGAACATATGTTTATTTTATGTGCACAAGCAATGTAATATCAATCATAGCTTATTGAATATGGTAACTCCTGTATTTTGTACTGTAATTTCATCTATTCATCACGTTTATCCTTATAATTGCTGAATACAATGAACATTCAATGCATTTGCTCGAAATTCAACCTTCATACAATTTTACCATAAAATTCTTTTATAATATTAATTAAGGCAATTTTTTTCAAGCAGATTCTATTCTTGATTGAAAATTTCACTGTAAATCATTTTGCGCAATGAGAAAAGCATATCTCTGTTTTAGACACAGCAAATGGAAGGAGTAAGGCAGTAATACAAATTCCAGAATGTACAAGTAAAACTGACATAACAAACTGATCAGGTCTACATTTTACTTACTTGAGCAATCAAGTCTTAGATTTAACTTGCTAAAAATTTTAGTCTTATTAACTTTTGCTAGAATTCCAAGTCCTTTTTACCCACTCAATTAATATTCAAGTCTTGATAAGAAGAACATTTTAAATACCCTGCATTTGTTTCTGATTTGGAATTTAACTATTTCATTGATTAATGTGAGGATAATATTTTTTATTTGAAATCGCTTGAGAATATTTTGATATGTTTACATGTGTTGCTGTGTGTAAAACTGTAGTTTAAGATGGATGCCATCGGGTGTAGTTTGATGTGATTTGTTTCCCTGCGGGTCACATGATCTTCCTGATGTATCTACCCTAATGATGATTTAGACGTATGTAGCGTGCCATCGTCTGTCATCACTGTTGTTTTATTGATCACGATTTCCTATAATTTCTTAGTTATATTTCTTATTATTGATTGTTATTCCATGGCTTCTAATTTTCAACAAAATGAGACATATTCATGTGCAGTGTATTTTTATCATGAATGCAATAAAAAGCATGTAGATTTGAAAATATGATACACTGATGTCAAAAAAATGACAAAACTGTGCATGCAGCCAAGACATGTACCTAGAAAATTCTGTTATATTTCTGACCGATCTGATTATTCCTACCTATTTATTGTAAGATAGCAATTCAATGACTGTTTTGTCAAATCCCATTTAAAATGACATCAAGTCATTTGAAGTGTTGTGGTATAATTATCTCCCCTTGGATTAATGACATAAGCTACCTGTAACAGCAATAAAATATTTGGTTTCTATAGTAACTAGTCAAATGACATATTCATAAAAGATTTTAGTTATATTTCTGAAATTTAAGATTACGATACTTTATATTTATATTCCCTTGTGACAAAAATCCTTAACTGTGTTTCAGAATATATTTTCAACCAATGCCAAAAGACACAATGATAGCATTCCATCCTTTCAAAAATAAAAAGCAGTTGCATACAAATTAATGTCAAATATGAAGAACTTTGATTTTTATACTTATGCTACTTTTGAGGTGTTAGAAATTGACTTGTACATTTTTATTTACAATTCAAACAACAGCCATTAAAGTACATGTGTACTTCTGCATTGTTGAACTCATTGTGTGCTTCAGTTTGCAAATTTTTATTAAAATAGGGACTTTACATAATGCATAAATATTTCAAATTTTACTGCCGTTGACACAAAGTATTCATCTGAAACAAAACACAATCAAAAGATGGTAATTATTCATAAGGATCTCTCTTAGGACCCCATCATTCTGGATGAGATCCCTAGGGATCTGTTAGACTATATGATAATTAGACAGAGAAATGACAGTGCTGTCATGTAACACACAGCTTCCTTTATTGAAATACAGACACAACTATTATCAGTGGTCTATTTCTCTACTTGACATTTCTTCATGTTCCTATTATTGATGTTTTTCTAGTATTAACATTGCTACGTGTTCCTATAATTGATGTTTCAAGTATTATGTTGTAATACCAAATTAATTTCTCATAGTCATCTTCATATTGACATTATTTTGCATTGTGAGTGTTTAATTTATGAAGGGTGACATTGTTATCTTTGTTGTGTTTATTATCTTCTTTGGTTTGACTTTTTATCAGTATTACAGTCCACAAGGAAGCAGACATGATTTTATATGACATTTAGATGCAAAATTAAGATAAAGTCTAATTTGCCAGCTTAATCATTTAAAATCTTGGGTTAATGAGAGGAAATCTGTGATATTTTCTGATTTTGTGAATTTTCTATGATAATCAACTATTAACTGATAAACAAAGCAAACATCAAGCTTAAAAAAGGCTGAGAAGATAAAACAAATATTAGTTGTCTAAGGGAGATAACTGCCTAAAACCAACCACTTCAAAGTATAAACAATCAATGTTTCCAGTCTAATAAAGATCAAATATAATTTCAATGAGATGCAGTTATTATGAAAGTCTTTGTGTGCCCCATCACTAGATTTAAATATTACATTCATCACTGGCTATCGTAATTCTCTCCAGCAGGGATAATTTGTGGACGTTTTAATGAAACCGTATATCTCTTGAGTTTTTTAACTGGAAAAATAGCTCTTTAGATTTCAACAATTTATCTATATTTCTTCTTTATTGCCATTGCATGGAGAATTAATTCTAGTTATATGTTGTGTGAATGCTTTCAGCTTGACTTGTATGTACATAAATTGTGGCACTGCACCTCCTTATTTTAAACTACAGTCAGGAAAATTTCAGAAATCCATTAAGAACTTATATAAATTCATCAGTGTAACTGAATAAAAACTGATTTATAGCTGTGAAGGCATCTTAATATTTCTACTGCAGTACAATTATCTAAGGGAAATAACTCTAGGTGGTTTCAAGTTTCACAAATCCTTATGACATATTAAGTACATTTCAGTGATCACTGTTAATGAATATCAGGCAAGAGAAATCATGTGTATCATGTTATGTGGGATTTACATGTTCAGGAAAGAAAGAATATTGAAAAAGACAAAATGGATTTTCAATAAAAAAAATCAGATTATATATTCCTAGGCCTTACGGTTGATAGTTAACAGATATGTTTATGTGTTCTTATGTTTATGTGTTCTTAGTGTTCGTGTTGTGTTAGTGTCTTAGTGTTCGTGTTGTGTAAGTGTCTTAGTGTTCGTGTTGTGTAAGTGTCTTAGTGTTCGTGTTGTGTAACTGTCTTAGTGTTCGTGAAGTGTAACTGTCTTAGTGTTCATGTTGTGTAACTGTCTTAATGTTGTGTTGTGTAACTGTCTTAGTGTTTGTGTTGTGTAACTGTCTTAGTGTTGTGCTGTGTAATTGTCTTAGTGTTGTGTTGTGTAACTGTCTTAGTGTTGTGCTGTGTAATTGTCTTAGTGTTGTGTTGTGTAACTGTCTTAGTGTTTGTGCTGTGTAACTGTCTTAGTGTTGTGTTGTGTAACTGTCTTAGTGTTGTGTTGTGTAACTGTCTTAGTGTTCGTGCTGTGTAATTGTCTTAGTGTTCATGTTGTGTTACTGTCTTAGTGTTGTGTTGTGTAACTGTCTTAGTGTTGTGTTGTGTAACTGTCTTAGTGTTCATGCTGTGTAACTGTCTTAGTGTTCGTGTTGTGTAACTGTCCTAGTGTTCGTGCTGTGTAATTGTCTTAGTGTTCATGTTGTGTTACTGTCATAGTGTTCGTGTTGTGTAATTGTCTTAGTCTTCGTGTTGTGTAACTGTCCTAGTGTTTGTGCTGTGTAACTGTTTTAGTGTTCGTGTTGTGTAACTGTCCTAGTGTTCGTGCTGTGTAACTGTTTTAGTGTTCGTGTTGTGTAACTGTCTTATAGTGTTCGTGTTGTGTAACTGTCTTAATGTTCGTGTTGTGTAACTGTCTTAATGTTCGTGCTGTGTAACTGTCTTAATGTTCGTGTTGTGTAACTGTCTTAATGTTCGTGTTGTTTAACTGTCTTATAGTGTTCGTGTTGTGTAACTGTCTTAGTGTTGTGTTGTGTAACTGTCTAAGTGTTCGTGTTGTGTAACATTTCAATCAATAGATTTGCTGTATATTACTATCTAATTATCATATCAAGCTGAGATTATTAAACATAGTAAAACATATGATGATCATGACCTGTAGTTCACGGCATTTATCTTACATAACAGAACATTAGCAGGATGTATCTCTTATTGACATTTTGAATTAATCTTCATTGGTGTTGATGGTGGGATTTTTAACAAGGGACTAAGTTTATGGTTTTTTACTCCAATATTGATACAGCATAATGACAAATACACTGATTACTTTGCTAATCTTACCATGGTAGATCATATCTAGGGCCATTTTCATTAGTGAAATAAGCAAAAAACTGGTGTTGACTTTGTACACAGTAATGCTAAAAGATAAGAAATCCATAGAGAAATGTAGAAGAGAATTTGCACTTTATAGAATTATCATATTTTATTATACTTCAAAACAATACTCGGTATTATAATGTTTATTCCTGACATATTATAAATCACAGTTTTCAGTACAGTATTTTGTACTAGGAATTAATTATTTATTAATTGGTTCTGTTCATTTTTGGACATTTTGCTGTACAGTACTGAGCTGTACTTGCTGTACTGCATAAGAAGTTATTTATATATTTTGTTCTGTACTGTACTGAACTTACTGTACTTCATAAGAAGTTATGTATTAACTTCATGCAGTACTATAGTGTACTGTACATAAGAAGTTATTTATATATTCAATGGTTCTGTTTTTATAGAGACATCTTGCTGTGCAGTAATGTTAGACCATTTTAACTTGGTTTAATCCACAAATAAGTAACATTGATAGAAGATTTAAGGCTAAAATTGGCAAATTAAGCTTGTGTTTAGAATATTTATGTCCTTTGACTGTCTGTGTGTCTAGGGGTGGTATGTTAGAATTAGGTAGGTGAGATAGATAGATGTGTCATTTTATAGACATATAAATAACCACCCATTATCCTCTTATTGTCAGCAGAGATACCTTCTCTCTAGATAATCATACAAACATAGTTCTTGTCTAAGTGCAATTCTTCTACATTTCTGAGATATTTTCTATGTTCACCAGGCTAAATTTGTAGTTAGTTTAGAATTTGTCTTAAAATTGTAAATCGTCAGTTATTTGCCTTTAAAGTGAATATTAACTGCATCTTATAGTGAGTCCTTTGTTATTTCTTTGAATGTTAAAATATTATATGTATTGCTTTTCGTTTTAAACTGCTTCTATTCTCACAACATATTGATTTTCAGTATCAACTCATGGTAAGAACTGAGCAGTTTTAAAATACGTTGTCTAAATTAAATGGACACAAAATTTCTTATGGTTTCTGAACTTTTGAACTAGAGATTTAAATAAATTGATAGACTGAATAATTTTTATAAATTTTTATTATATTTATGTTTTATTATTTTTCAATCTTAATTTTTATGTGAATATTTATATATTCTATCGTATATCTGAAACCAACACCCAGTTATATGTCTTGAGTAAGACACAAAAACTGCAGATGATAAAACTTAAAGATGATAAATCCTTAATGTGGCACTTATAACACACAGGTTTTATCAATAAATTATAGACTTTGTCAGCTTGTCGGCAGTTTTTCAATGTTCTTCTGGAAATAGTTTTTGTCATTTGTGGTTCTTTGGGATGTTTGATGTAAGAAACATTGCTGTTGTTTCTAATTTCCAGGATATTGCGTGGGGAGTAACATGTAAGTTTTTTACTGGGTGAATGTTTTTTACTATGTTCTTTTTAAATGCAGTAGATATTTTAAACAATTTCAATGTCGGTTATGCTATTTATTTTAAACAAAACTCACAACTTGGTAGAATTATAATTGAAATATTCCAGAAGGTTGTCAGAAACTTAAGTAATTAGGTAGATAATGTTTAAATTCTTGACACTGAATTTGTTACAGGTATACTTTCAATTTACTGGCTGAGTAAAACATCATCTCATTGTCATATAAGTTCACCCACAGATAAGGGGGATGGTGTCCTAATAAAACAGTTGTACAGTTATGTTTATTGAATCAAGGCTTTTTCATTTTTGAGCTATAACTAAAAGATTGTGAAAAAGATGTTAAACTCTAATTGAAGAAATAATCTTTAATCAAGGTTAATCAACACATGTGACCTTGATATTTATAATAACAACACTGACTATTAACATTTGACCTTGAAATTATAACACTGACAATTGACATGTGACCTTGATTTTATAACACTGACTATTAACATGTGACCTTGAGATTACAACACTGACTATTCACATTTGACCTTGAGGTAACAACACTGATTGACATGTGACCTTGAGATTATAACACTGACTATTAACATGTGACCTTGAGATTATAACACTGACTATTCACATTTGACCTTGAGATTACAACACTGACTATTAACAGTTGACCTTGAGATTAAAACACTGACTATTCACATTTGACCTTGAGATTATAACACTGACTATTGACATGCGACTTTGATACTATAACACTGACTATTAACATGTGACCTTGAGATTATAACACTGACTATTGACATGTGACCTTGAGATTATAACACTGAATATTGACATGTGACCTTGAAATTATTACACTGACTATTAACATGTGACCTTGAGATTATAACACTGAATACATTATAATTGAATATTAACATAAGAGTGACCTTTACTCATTCCAATACTTGTTCAAAAATATATCACCCTGAGGTATGTCCTGTTTTAGATACTGTGTCCATAGTTAATATAGGTGTTACCTAAGTTGATATTTACCTGTATGTTGGTTCACATCTTTTATACTGATACCTTTATAATTCAGATCTTACCTTCTTTATATTGAAGGCATTGTCTGTTGATGGACATTGGTATATTTAGTGCTAACATCAAGGAATGACATTTTATCATGTTGATAGATTTAAATGTGGTGATCTGTTTGCCATTAATTAAATATTTGGATGTATAACAGACAGAAATGATGGATGGTGTTTCTCCAATGATATACCAGATAGTGGATATAAACAATTGACTGTACAATACAGCTTGTAAAGTTTATATGAAATCTTCTTATCAAGCATTTACATATGTCACTATTGCTGACTATTTCTGGCTTTCAAAGACTTGTTCTTAAAAATGGTCTTTGATTTCTTCTGTTGAGAAATGACAAAATGTTCACTGATGAAAGTTTCATATGTGCAACAAAAAGTCACTTTCTTAAAGAGATTTACCTGAAGTTACATATAGATAAAAACGATATGTTTAGAATGAAGCGTGTATATGTAGGTATCAGTGTACAGAATTTATTGAAAAGAAAACAAAAAACATTTGAAGCAATTTTTCAAAACTAACAATGAACTGATATATATTAAACTAGTTTGAATTATCTCCCCTGGAAAATCACATGACTAAACAGTTAAAAGGATGTAACAATATACAGTGACCTAATTAGAGATCATTGTAATTTATGATGTCCTCCACTGTAAACTATTAATGCAGACAGTATTAATAAGTATTTCTAGGAACTTAAAAGATATAATCAGAGACCAAAACATGTTATTATACATAATAAATATGTTAAAATCAGAAATTATAGTTAATATGATAAAAAGAATAAAAAACTGAATACATCTTAGTCTGTAGGTCTGTATTAGGAGTTCAACACAGTACTGAGTAGAAGTCCTGTAATCCTCCCTATCTTATAACAACATGATTGAATGAACTTTTCTTATTACATTGTGTCTGACCATTTGATAACATTATTATTTTCTTAACAGATGCATGGAATGATTAGATAAAAGTTTGCAGTTGATATTTCCATCAACTTTTTGTCATTATTTTACTATATCTAATATATATATATATATATAGCCAGATTTCTGTAGGACGTCGATAGAACATTCAACTAGTTGTTGCTTTATGTGTTGTTTAAACAGAACTCTCCCACTTTTGTACCTATATGATCCAGAATTCAAAGTTGCTATGTGTTCAATGCAATCATCAAGTTAGAGGGACTGATATATGCAACTTTACACAAATGAGTTTTGATTATAGTCAAACACTAGTAATATAATCACACAATCTTTTATAAATATCAATTTACTAATTTCTCTGTTGCAGTATCATATTTTAAAGGTGTGGTTCATAGAGTAAATATTATACTTTACTGTTGAATGTCAAGATATGGAAAGTGATTACTATCGCCCTGAAACAAATCACCAGCATAAAACTTGACCATGTTAGAGTAAATATATCCCTGTAGGACGTGAGAAATTGTTTAATCCTGTAATCATATCACAGCGTTTTTATGTGCGGTACATAGTTTTAAAAATGATGTTCCCATGGGAGACACAAACAATCAGGAAAGTGACAAATGGGGCTCTGGATGCCAGTATCACAAAGTACAACTAGTCAATAATTATAGCACACTTCAAATTATAGCATATGAAAGAGATGCATTATGGGATGCCAAATCGAAATTACTCCCATGGTGAAAATTGTACCCGCTGTTGAGTGTTTATTTTAAATTTCCTTGATTTCAAGTTCTCAAAATACTTTTTTACCGAAAACACAGTGTGTCATGAAGGAATTTTATTGCATCTCAAGTTGTTAAAACGGAAACATTGATCTCCAGTTCTGCAGATGAGAAACTTTAAATCTTGCTGATAAATTGTTGCTGAAATCTGCAAAATTACATTGAGATTGAAATTAAAGAAGCGATCTTTGTGTTTTGTATTTTGATTGTTGTTAATTACATTTTAAACGTATAGAGTACAGACTTCACACGTGTTAATTCAAATCTATTTATTTCAACTTTTTAGAAAAAAATCTGTAAAGGATTTAAGAGCAGAAAACAAATTGTTTTATGTTGTTTGTTTAACATTTTCGTTGGTGTCTTACTGGTTCAGCATATTGCCACATACATGTATGCATTGTAAATAACGTTTTAAAATTTACAATATTCTGTGTTACAATAATATACTTTGTATTTACTTAATTTACTGTGTAAATGATAGTGAAGTACTCTAGATAATATTTATACATGAGCAAAATACAAAAATGAAACCTGAATCATACTCCGATAAATATGATATTTATAAGAGAAAGGAGCCAAAGCTCTGTGTGAATTACCCCGTCCCAAACCCAAGATCTCGCTTGAAGCTGCTGTCATTAATGGATGCAAGAGAAGAATTAATTTTGAATACCCGGTAGACAAGACTTCAGTAAATCAAAGTTACAGAGCCAATGGGGCAACGGTGTCAAAAATTCACGATGGTTATGATGGACAAAAACCATACCCAATAATAATACAAAAATTGTCCTGTCAAAATTTAAAATGTGCGCGTAGTCAAAGCAGGAATTTTTAAACGTATTCCTCTGAACACGTGTTTCAAACAACCCAGTTCTCATCAGCAAAGGTGAGGTTATAATAGATATATAGAATTAAATATTATCAAAAGACAGACAAACGCTAAATCAGTAAAATATTAATATTTACTAAGCATACTGCAATAAACAGACTGAATATTCTATTTATAATCTTGCTTTTATTGAATTATTAGTTCAGGTATTGTTTAATTAAAACTCCAAATAAAATGTTCTTGTCAAATTAGAATCCATTAAGGAAAGTTCTTTATCAGTAGTCAAAGATAAGATACAATGATCTGGTTATCTAGGCCATTTATTCACTAATTAAAGCTTGACAGATCATTATGAGTTTACTAGGTGCATTCAGATTTGTGGCCTTTCACACATGACTGCAGTTCTCTCCCTTGCTTCTTTACACCTTGGTATCATACCGCCATCTTATCAGTATAACTGCCCTGCCTTGGAGGTAACACATGTTCACACCCTCTCTGGTATTTCTCAGTTGGTTGGTACCATCATGAAAGGCATAAAAATGGCATGACATCTGCACTCTTACTCCTGCCAAGAATCCCTGTATCCTAGAGGGGAGAAGAAATGTGCATTTCTATCACATATGGACTAGTCAGAACTAAAACCATTTCCTTCAGTTCTGGTTTTGTCTTTGGTTAGATGAATGGGTTTGACATATTGCACCTACATACTTGTAACCTTTGGATATATAAATGGCAGTGTCTATGTCAGTGTGCCCTCCAGATTGGAGGATTTAAATCAGTCCTGTAGGGTTTTTACTGTGCTATTTCTAATTGTCACCTTAAGTCTACTATTTTTTGATCTTTTCTTACAAGATGCCAATCTCATCCGGAAAGGACCAAAAAGCAGCTTTTCGAGAAATTACACTCAAATACAGATATTCATTGAAAGAATGAAAATCATAAATGTTTTTAAGTTGTTTAAATTAATACGAACTATACTGATTTTGTAAATTGTGCAGTCTTAGGAATAATCATGTGACAGCAGTCAAATATATTTAGATTGGATGCCTAATATAGCCATGCTGTTCTCTCTGCCACTGGAATCTTTGTTTGACTTCTATAGAACTTATAATGTCTGTATATAGCACCTGTTGTTGTGTCATAAGAATAGACTCTGTAATAGTAGACCAATTGATCAAATGACAAACGGGTATTGTGTGCACCATGGTGCAATTGTCTCAAAAATATCCCATACAAGTAAGAATAGCTTGAAAATAAATATTGTATACTTTGCCAACTATGAACTTCATATTGGGAGTAATTGTGTAAGACTTTTAGCATTGAACTGTCAACAACGATGTTGTGAGGTTTAAATGGTTGTCACTGGTATATTGGTGTTATTTTTTGACTTTTCTAAAATGATACAATTCTTGCCTACTTTATCCTTAATTGAATTTTCATCTTTTTATCTTCAGGTTTGAGAGCACTTTTGTGTTTCTCAAGATACCTATCAAATTGTTAGGGTCAACAAAATGTTAAAACTTGAGTTGTTAAGTAGTTTAAAACAGTGTGTCCGTACACATTGTAGATTTAATTATTCCCAGCAGAGTGGTTTGAGTTTTTAGTCTTGTCTTTCTACACACATAATTCCTTAGCTAGATTCAATTATCAGACTTAAAGTATATACTAGAACTGTTGATTCCTGACATTCTTAAGGATCATGAAGTATTTGAATATATGGATGTTCAGGATTAAAAGGCATTCTTTTAAAATGATGCTTTATATATGTTCTATTATCTTATATTTTTCCTCAACTTGTAATCATTGTTTAGTTCTAAAAGTACAAGTTATTTTGCTTAGACAACTTGAAATGCAGTATTACTGGGTATGAACAGCTAACTAGCTTTAACCATTCTAATAAGAGATAATATGACTACTGGGCATAATATAAAACAGAAGCCAGAGACTGACTGACCATTTCAGTATCTCATACAGAGTTTATACTTATGGAGTTGAATGAGGACAGATACATCAAGTGGAGCTGGCAGACTGACATGTTCTGGACATATATTAATCACCATGGTGACAATGATACATATGTATTCCACACTCAATGATAGTCTTGATAAATAAAATTATAATGAATGAAATTGTATATAAACTGTTGTCTCAGTTGGAGAGAACTTATCACATATGTAATGAATATATATGTGTTTTGTTACAACTCGCTGGGAAATTATCGCAATATTTGATGTGTTTGGCAATCCTTCTAGAAGTTTGGATGTACTGGGAGTAAATATTTAACCCTGTTGTACATAAACAAAAGTTTTATCACACTTTTCTAGAGGAAATCCTTGAAATCAATAGAATTAATATCAGAAAAGTGACATTATGTATGGCTTTAATATCTGGAGGATCCAGAATGTAGATATATTCGTGAGCACATTTCACTGACAGCTGTTTGATATATTGGTTTTTGTTTTAAGTGAAAAACGTCAGAAAAATGCATTAGATAATTAATATACATAACAATGTGAATATATACCTCCATATAAATTCAATCTCATCCTATCTATATGTACCATATATCAACTTAAACATTAAAATGCTAATATTGATAGAATATATATACATCGCCATGCATACCAAAATGTTTTATCTTCTATCTTGAAGCTCCTTGTGAAGAATTTAATCACACATGCTACTGACTGGGATTAGAAATCATATCTATAGGGGTTTTGTCATGCACATGAGATATAAATTTATTTGTGTCTACGAGTCTTTGCAGATTCTACTCTTTTGAATTTCAAAAAAATTATAAATACAGCTATTACATTTTGTGTTTGATGTACTCTATTGATGTCAAGAACAAAGCGTTCGATTATAAGGCTCTGTGTTGATTATAAGGCTCTGTGGGAAGCTTTTTGTCTTGTGATATTTTTGAGGAACTTTTGCCAGTATACAGACACACTTCACCACACAATTGTTAATTATAGTGATTTACATGAAGGAATTATGATGAGCTTCCATTTTATATACAATTTATGAAACAAATTTGAATTTTTACTAATTTGTTAAGCCCTTGGCAAGATATGGTGATGTAAATTCAAAGTGAATTTCTTAAAACTTATACATTGCATGAATTTCAGATTCCTTTCATAAATGTACTCAAAATTGATACTTTTTAATACGTTTTGTTGATGCTTTAGTGAATAAGATTCACTGAAGTCAGTAGAAGAGATAATTTATACCCTAATAATAAAACAGAAAAACTGTTCATCCTAATTCAGAGGTGTACAAATCCCATCGCCCGACCCCCGGGGCAAGTGATTTTCAGATCTGGGCAAGTTGATTTCTAAACTAAGCATGTCCGACGGACAAGTATAATATCGGCATAAGAAATCAAATTTCTGATTCT
>JAUMGZ010121546.1:0-17328 GCA_032359645.1 Pododesmus macrochisma
AATTTGGCAGGAAGCATCCTTAGGGGAAGGGGATTCAAGATTGTACAAATGAAGTACCTGACCCCCAGGGGACAGGTAGGCGTGGCCCGAAAGGGGTAATTTGACAGTTTGCCTTCAAAGACATCTCCTCTGAGACAATTGGGCAGATTTCAACCATATTTTGCAGGAAGCATCCTTAGGAAAAGGGGATTCAAGATTGTACAAATGAAGTCCCTGACCCCCCTCCCCCTTCAGGGGACAGGTAGGCGGGGCCTTAAGGGGCAAATTTTATAGTTTGCCTTTAAACGACATCTCATAGACTAGAAGCAAAATTTCAACCAATTTTAGCAGGAAGCATTCTAAGGAGAAGGGGATTCAAGATTGTACATATGAAGGACGTGACCCCCCAGGGGACCGATGGGTGGGGGGATGGCTGGGGGGCCAAGGGACAGGTGAGTGAGGCCTTAAGGGGTAAATATGACAGTTTGCCTTTAAACACCATCTCCTCTGAGACTATTGAGCAGATTTCAACCAAATTTGGCTGGAAGCATCATCAGAGGAAGGGGATTCAAGATTTTATAAATGAAGTATCTGACCCCAAGGGGACAAGTGGGCGGGGCCAAAAGGGGTTAATTTGACAGTTTGTCTTTAAATGACTTCTCTGAAACTACAGGGCAAATTTCAACCAGATGGACGTTAAGGCCCTATGGGCCTCTTGTTGATGGAATTATGCTCCTTTGTGCGAAATACTTGTCTGCGCAACTCCTCCTTAACTAACAGGTAGATTACACTGAAACTTTTGGGCAGATTTAAACTAAATTAAGCAGGAAGCATCCTTAGGGGAAGAAAATTCAAGTTGGTACAAATGAAGGTGGGCGGGGCCTTTAAACGCCATCTCCTCCGAGACTATTGGGCAGATTCAACCAAATTTGGCAGAAAACATCCTTAGGGGAGGGGGATTCAAGATTGTACAAATGAAGTATCTGACCCCAAGGGGACAGGTGGGTAGGCCAAAAGGGGTAAATTTGACAGTATGTCTTTAAATGACCCCTCCTCTGAAATTACTGGGCAGATTTCAACCAGATGGACGTTAAGGCCCCATGGGCCTCTTGTTTTTTTATAAATTAATTATTGCTTACAAGTATCGGCCAGATTTTCATGAAATTTGAGGTAGATGCTCCTTGTACAATCAACTTTAAAAATTGTGTCTGACATTGTAAGTATTCATGCAATATGGTCACGTACAAGGGGTCTTATTGGTTGAGTCATATTATTGATAAAGAGGGGGTTATCTGAAACTTTTTTTTAAAGAAGAATGTCTTTCAAGGTAGACTGTCCATTTGCTCTCCGACATCTTGTGTAAAGAATTTCAAAAAGTACTATAGCAATGATTTAAAAAAAAAATGCTGATAATGTTAAGTTTTATATATATATATATACATTTGTACCTATTTTTACAGAATTAGAGATCCAACCATTGATGTGGGAAAAGAGAATTATGGTGAACATGAGGTTCTTTCCAAATGTTGATGAGATTCCTGCACAATTAAGGTATGTATTACAGTAATTACTATATATAGTACAGTAATAATGGTATGTTTTACAGTAATAAGTGTCTGTATTGCAGTTATAATGGTATGTATTATGGTCATAACAGTCTATATTCCAATAATTATGGTATGTGTTATAGTAATAAGGAATGTTTGATGAATTAGCTTCATCGCTAAAAAATATTTAGATAAAAAAACAGCAAAAAATGAGTACATGTTTTGCCAGCCAATATCATTATTGTCCCCACACAACAGAGTAGCAAGTGGACCATGTGTGTTTTTGATCTGTCTTAGGAGTCAAGTTCAAAGTGTAATTTGTGGTTAACAAAAAATACTGGTAAGTGGTTTAAGACAGCTTGGACATGTTGCCAACTTTAGACATTATTTCCTACTAGTCAAACAATAATGGAACATTAAATAAGTTAAGTTAACGATATTTTATGTTGGGTCTCATGGTGCTTAATTTCTATATTTAAATACACGTATAACCCTAAATGAAAATTTATATCGGTTAAAATTTGTGTTAATTCTCTCATGTAGTTGCATGCTTATGCTTAAGTTTTCTTTTTATGTTTTCAGTCCTGGCACCGTGAAAGAAGCGTACGAAAACTTCAAGGTCAGGGTGTACATGTACTGTACATTCTATTTCTTTTACATCTATCTATCAATATTCTTTGTGTACAAAGTTATAAAACAAAATGATTTCATTAAAGAACTAGAAGTTGAAAACCAGCTGGAAGAAGCTGCCTTCATCAAATGGATGGAATACTACGAAGCAAAACTACGTCGTTTACAGAGAGAGGAAAAAGAAACACAAGCATTAAAGAACAGCGCATTCAAAGCATGAACTGATAAATATTTATGTTTTTGTGTGAATAAAACAGGATATTATTATCTACTTTAAAGATGATTGATGATTGATACTCAATAAGGATTATTAATAAAGTTTGTCTTATATACAGTAAAAAAATGACCTTGCAGTTTTTGTAACCTTGAGTCATGAAGAATTAAGTTTGTTGAAGGTGTGACCCTTGGGTCAAAAATAGGTTACACATTTTGTGATCACAGTTCAATGCTACTGGTATGAGACATATATATGTAAGTTTACAGTTAGTGGAATAAGGTTGTCCATCTGTCTGTCTGTCCATCTGTGGACACAACTTTGTTTAACTACTGAAATGAATTCAATAGTACAATTTTTCTCCACATCTTGCAGCAGTATGTAAGGCCAGAAATAAAAATATTTTTCATTTTGTGTAACCTGACCCTAGATCATTCGAGAGGAAGGGAGAAAATTATGTTTGTTTAAAAAAAAAATTATGCTTAATAAATACATCTTTGTCAAATAAGAATAAAGCCAATCATACAATTATAACTGTCTTTTTATTATTTCTAGTAACAAATATTGAACAATCTTTACATAATTTCTACAATCATAACTGAATGATAAATGCATTGAGAAGCCAAAATCTCTTCGTTGAATATTAATGATGACTATTAAAAGGATGATGGCATTCTTTTTAGTTATGAAAGCTCATAGGGGGTTGGGGCCTTTTTCACAGGGAGGGCAGGGTTACGCCAAACAAAGCTAATTTTTATTTTGGCCTAAACTATATAAATTTACCTCCCCTTTTAACAGTTATGGCACGTAATCAAATAACCTTTGTACATCTACTCCTCCTAAATTACTGAATTGATTTAAATGACACTTGCTACAATTCATTGCCATACCCTCTAGAGGTGCGAAATCTATATAAATTTGATTAACCTCCCTTCTTAATAGAGTTATGGCCCTTGATATGTAAACAAGAGGCCCATTGGGTCTTAGCATCCATCTGGTTGAAATAGGTCTATTAAAGTAAATATTTGGCATTTGAATACTTTTGACATATTTGTTAACATATTTGCTATTGTGTTGAACTTTGACCCCAAAATGCATAACCTATTTTTAACACAAGGGTCATGGGCCTTGAACAAACTTGGTTTACCATTCCCTAAAGTTACTACATACCAAATCAATAAGCTTTAGGCCTTCTAGTTTATTAGACTTTTGAAATTTTGTCAAATTTCTCCCCGTTAAGCCCCCTGGTGGTCGAGTCCATTCATTTGAATAAATCTGAATCCCCTTCCCCTAGGGATACTTCCTTCCAAGTTTGGATGAAATAAGTCCAATAGTTTTGGACAAGAAGTAAAAAATATGAATAGTTAACATATTTTCTATAGTGTCAAACTTTGACCTTAAAACGTGTAACCTATTTTTGACCCCAGGGTCATGCCTTGAACAAAGTTGGTTATCCATGCCCTAAAGTTACTACATAATAAAATATCAAGCTCTAGGTCTTCTAGTTAATTAAAAGATGATTTTCGAAGTTTGTCAAATTTTCCTTTTTGGCTCCCTGGGGGCCCCCAAGCCCCTTCAATTCAACAAATCTGAATTCCCTTGGGATACTTCCTACCTTACGGCAAAGGGACGATAGACAGGATTTGTATGAGAAAAGACCACTTTGGACCTTTGGTCCAGATGGACTCAAAACTAATGAAATTATATTAATTGGACGTTAATTAAGGCCCAACTTGTTAAAATTCTTACCACAAAAAGTCACTAAAGCAGTAAAATCATTTGTGAAGTGTTAAATCTGGATCATTATTTTCACTTTTTACCTTCGGCTTACTTAGTGGTTATATTGCTTCTTTGTCGGATAAACAAATGTTATAGAGTTTATAATTTTCTTTCCAGATATAGTGTAGATCTATAGGTTTTCTTTAAACTTGTACCAAGTGCTTTGTGATGTTAATTTTGGAATGCTTTTCGATTACTCACGATTCCTCCCATGTTTGGTTGAAATTTGTCCAATGGTTTTTTAGGCCTTCTAATTTTTAGAATTTTGAAAACCGTTTCCCGTTTTTGCCACTAGTGGCCTTATTGCCAATATTCTTTCCTTAGGGATGCTCATTGCTATGTCTTGTTGATATTTGTTGTGTGGTTCTAGAGAAGTTGAAAATATGAGGTGTAAAAATGTGCTGTACCAAGTGTTGAATTTTGACCCAAAAATGCTTAACCAATTTTTTACCCGAACAGCTGTGTTTTGCATAAACTTTGGCCATCAATAACCCAAGGTTACGAAATATACAAGCATTAAGCTTATTATTAATTTTGACCTAATTTGAGGAAGAGCTGCATAATTAAAACAAAACTGAATTGACTAACCTAGGAAATGCCGGCTTCCAAGTTGATTGAAATTGAAAGTTTGATTTTGGAGAAGTTGAAAATGTGAAGTTAACATATTTTCTATGGTGTTGAACTTTGACCCAAAATATCTGACAATTTTTTAAGCACATCTAGATTACATTGGAATCGGGCAATCAGCATAAAGTCATCAAGTCTCCAACCTCTAATTTTGACAGTTTCTATAATAATTTGGTACAGAAATGATGACTAAATTGTTTACAGATTACAATGGATGAAGAGTAATCAGAATAGCTCACCTATGCAGCTCAGGTGAGCTAAACAAGAACTTGATTATGAAATATCATTATTACCTGAGCATAATCCCTTCATTTGAACTTTTACAACAAGAAAATTAATACATTATAGCATTTGAATACATTTTACAGTGTAGGTTTGTTTTGTTGTTTTTTTGGGGTTAAGCGTCCCTTTAACTCATGTATAGGTCATATCGAGACAGTGTCTGCTTGCGACATTGCGCACTTATGGCGACTTTATAGTGCTAAAATATCACGCCGCAGACACATTGACACGATACTTCACTCGGTCACATTATACTGACACCGAGCCAATCTTGCTGTGATGTATAGCTCCATAGAGTGGCCATTTCAACCTAATCAGCATTGTAGATGGGGAAACGACCTTCATCTTTAAATGTCATGCACAAATGATGTTTTGTTTAACCTTCTTAAACAGATTATGAACTGACCACAAGATAGTCATCACATTCAATTTCCAATTCTAGATTAAAACAAATTCAGAACATTTGATAAACTCATTTATTGCTTACTCAAATATGTATTCGTCTCCCTGCAACAATTCTTGTTTAATATAAATCACAAAACATGTAACAAACAAGGCTGTATACAAAAACAAAACACCACTTTATGAAAGTAGATTTCAAAAATAAAGACATTGGTGCCATCAATATCAGCAATATTCTTCACATAAACAATTTACCAATTTTGAATTAAAGTGTAAAACTTGTAAAACTATCAAATGTCTCTGAAAAGCTTGATTTCATTTTATATGAAGTTAGGGTATGAATTAAATGCTAATGTTGGAAGTGAACATGGTAAAATAAAGTGTTACATGATACAAATATCCATATCCTACTGAAATTTATCCTTCGATAAAACCACCCGAAAGACACTTTAATCCTTATATTATATTTTTGTTAAATCATACAATAGGATACTCCCAGTGGTCACCAAAGAAAGTTTATATATTGTATTATTTATTGTTATGAAGATCTGAAGCATAACAACATTCCAAATTGCAAAAAAAAAATCTTTATTAAAACATACAACTGAAAAAAGACTTATAATACTATGATGTGCTATAAAATTGGTCTTGTTGGGACTTTGTAAGCTGTTCCACACTTTTCATCATAGGCCTGAAAGACATAAAATAGTGCATATATATTTATCATAGGCCTGAAAGACACAAATAGTACATATTCATTATAGGCCTGAAAGACATATAATAGTGCATATTCATCATAGACCAGAAAGACACAAAATACTACCTATTCATCATAGGCCTGAAAGACACAAAATAGTACTGTACAACATAATCATCATAGGCCGGAAGGACACAAAAAAGTACATATTCATCATAGGTCTGAAAGACACACAATACTACCTATTCATCATAGGCCTGAAAGACACAAAATAGTAGATATTCATCATAGGCCTGAAAGACACAAAATAGTACTGTACTACATATTCATCATAGACCTGAAAGACACAAAATACTACCTATTCATCATAGGCCTGAAAGACACAAAATAGTACTGTACTACATATTCATCATAGACCTGATAGACACAAAATACTACCTATTCATCATAGGCCTGAAAGACACAAAATAGTACTGTACTACATATTCATCATAGGCCTGAAAGACACAAAATACTACCTATTCATCATAGGCCTGAAGGACACAAAAAGTACATATTCATCATAGGCCTGAAAGACACAAAATACTACCTATTCATCATAGGCCTGAAAGACACAAAATACTACCTATTCATCATAGGCCTGAAAGACACAAAATAGTAGATATTCATCACAGGCCTGAAAGACACAAAATAGTACTGTACTACATATTCATCATAGGCCTGAAGGACACAAAAAAGTACATATTCATCATAGGTCTGAAAGACACAAAATAGTACATATTCATCATAGGCCTGAAAGACACAAAATACTACCTATTCATAATAGGCCTGAAAGACACAAAATACTACCTATTCATCATAGGCCTGAAAGACACAAAATTATCGGAAGAAAAAAATATATTAAATTGAATTCTACTATCTGAATACTGCAATGAAAGTTACAAGAGGCCCGTTGGGCCTTAACATCCATCTGGATTGACATTTGTTTACTTTTGACCCTAGGGTCACAACTTGAACAAACTTTGTTCCATGCCTAAAAGTTACTACAAACCAAAACATTAAGCTCTAGGCCTTCTAGTTTATTAGAAGATAATTTTTGATATTTTGTCAAATTTACCTCCTTGCGGCCTCCAAAGTGGTGCCCCTGGGGCCTGAGCCCCTTCATTTGAACAAATCTGAATTCCCTTTCCCCCAGAGATGACTTCTACCAAGTTTAGATGAAATTGGTCCAAGAAGTCAAACTATTTGCTATAGTGTTGAACTTTGACCCAAAAAACGTAACCTACTTCTGACTACAGGGTCACAACTTGAACAAACTTGGTTCTCCATGCCCTAAAATTACTATATACCAAAACATTAAGCTCTAGGCCTTCTAGTTTATTAGAAGAAATGTTGTCAAATTTCCCCCTTTCGGCCCCCAAAGTGGCGCCCCCTGTTTTCCGAGCTCCTGCATTTAAACAAATCTGAATTCCCTTCCCCTAGGGATGACTTCTACCAAGTTTAGATAAAATTGGTCCAATAGTTTTTGACAAGAAGTCATAAATGTAAATAGTTAACTATTTTCTATAGTGTTAAACTTTTACCCCAAAAAACATAACCTACTTTTGACCCCAGGGTCAAGCCTTGAACAAATTTGTTTTTCCATGCCCTAAAGTTACTACATACCGAAACATTAAGCTCTAGGCCATCTAGAAGATGAAAATGGTTATAAAGGGGGTTATTCAAACAATTTTGGAATCAATTTTGCTCATTGTAGAAATTGTCCAAGATATCGAAGTGGGAAAATTATGCACCAAATTTCAAATTGTAAAAAAAACTGTCAACCACATATTGGTCACAACATATAACTCATCCAAGATACTAATCAGGACCAAGTATTGAACATAAAGTCCATGTCAAAATTTCATAGAAGTAGGATGAAAACAGTGGATCGTATAGTGGTAAAAACTTTTGACAAAAGTTACAAGGAGAGATTAGATATTTCAAACAATTTTAGATAGAAATACTCATCATCAAACTCATCCAAGATGTGAGATGTGTTATTGAGATGAATCATTAATGTTCATGCTCAATTTCATCAACATAATTAAAGAAATGTTGATTGTAGAACTGAACGGCAACAAGATGGGACAGTATTAAATCAATAGTACTAGAAGGGAAAATGCTTTGATAAGTTGATATTGATCTCGTCAAAAATTTCCTGATGTAAATATAATATACATAATTTCATGGTAATATGGTGAACACTTAACTGTAGAGTACTAATAACATCTGACAAAAAAGTATTGTAATAAAGGGGGATAATCAAAGTTTGATGGAAACAATCATTATCATACTAGTCTAAGACATTACTATTAAAGGTAAATGTTTATGCCTAATTTCATCACAATTGGACAAATACTGTTGATGATATACATTTGCTACATATAATAAGAAGATATGGACAATACAAGCAATTTTCAGCAAAAACTGCACATTTTCTAACTCGTCAGGAAAATATTACTGAGATATATGTTTATACTAGATTTCATTGCAACAGCAACTGGTCAAAATCTGTTGAGTATAGACTGGTTACAATTCCTGACAGAAAAGGTGGATAATTCTAACAATTTCTTTTATGGAAAATAATAATTTTGGAATTCGCCCAAGATATATAAGTTATAACTGAGATGAAACTTCATACTGAATTTCATTAAAATCAGTGAAGAAAAGTTATTAAAGAGTTGTTTATACATACCCTTTGCGTTCTATCGTTTACAACCTCGTCTATATTTAACTCGTCTCTCATAAGTCTTAACTGAAACAAAGAAATCCATTACCAGTAAAAGAACAGGGCATACAAATGTACAAAAGTCAGGGCCGTAACCTGGGGCAAACTGATGGTTACTTTGTAGAGTATGTACCACGTTAGCTGCGGGAACCGTAGCTCATTTCGGCCTAAAATTTTTGACAGTTGGCCACCCGAACCGTAGCTAGTACCACGTCAGCCTCATAATTCAGACAGTAAATACACAAGGCTTGCTAAAAAAGCAACACAAAACCTCTTATGATTAAGTTATAATTTATACAATATTAATCAACTATTTTAAAACTACAGTCATCAGCAAATTGATAATTTCTTTTTTAAGCAAAACAATATTTCATTAGTTTGAAGATGAACTTGAACTTTATCATAACCTTGTATCCATCTGCCTCCCTAAGTTAAAATTGAACCCTTAAAAGTATTGTTTTTCATAATTTTGTAACAACCAGATTCTGGCCAAACTTTGACTTCATTCTCTGTAAGAAAGTGTATGCTGATCCTGATACAAAAGCGTTAAATTGCTAAACGAAACCTTAAACGGCTTCCCATGTCAAGTATGAGATTGTCAAGTCTTTTCTGTAGACAATTTTAAAAACAATTTCAAACTTTCCCAACTCTGGCCCCCTATTGGTGCCCCTGGAAGCTAAATCAAATCATGTGAACAAATCTAAATCCCTTTACCCAGGAATGTGTCCTACACAATTTGGTTGAAATTAGTAGTTTTGGAAAAGTCGAAAATGGGAAAAGCTATGACAACTGCAGATGGGATTTCTGTAAGAAAGGTCTACCTTGGACCACACAGATGACCTAAAAACCAGAATTAAACAATTTATCTCAACACTTCTTTAAAGAAAAGACATAATACATCCTTTTTTTCTTCTTTTTTTTAATATCCTAAATGTGAATTACAAGGGATCTAATATTTCTAATAATAAATCCTTATTTTTCAGCTGTAATATCATTTAGAAGAACCTTTTTTTGATACATATCTCAGATGTCCTTACACAAAGAACACAAAATTGAACCATTATTAAAAAGTCCACATTTATAACTAGTCTTGATGATTTTTGTGACATTATTGTATTCCTAATTTATATTCTGATGCTGTATATTTAATGTCTCTGTTGTTGGTTCGTCAATGTCCTTTGTTCTGATTATTCCACTTGTCTTGTTTGATAATAATATTTACCTTTGTTTGTTGTTTACGTATATCTCTAAGTATATCAAAATTATCTGGATCTTTGGACTGCTGAGCTTGTAATCTTGTTATGTTGTCTTTAAATTTTGACATACATGTTTTAATAGCGTTGGTCCTTCCTGAATGTGCAGCATTCAACTGAAATAATCAAGTGGGTGCAAAATTGATTTCCTGAAAACAACATCTTGTATAAATAATTAAAATATCCAAAATATATGCTTCAATACAATGTATTTGCCTAGATACTTGTAAGTTCTTTTTAAATGTTATCTTTATAGCTGGTGATAAAATAATTTTTGTTTTATTTGAGTTAACGTCCTTTCAACTCATATATGGGTCATATTAAGACTGTATCTGCATGTGACAGTGTGCACTTACAGCGAATTCATAGTTCTGTCTCACTGAAAACATAGTTGCCAACTCTCCCTATTTAGGAGGGAGTCTCCCTTTTTTTCACACACAATTTTCACTTTTGACATCAGAATATTTTCTAAACCTTGCCTATCCACTTGCTTCAACTTAGTGGCTTGCACAGAACTGCTAAAATGAGGCAGTTTACACTACTATTTTGTCATATAGGGCATTGTATACAGGTATTATGTACATTTTAAGATTCTTCTACACGTTTTCTCCTCCATGAAATTTTTAAAAAGTTGGCAAGTATGTGAAATATATCATGCCGCAGACACATTGACCAGATTCTTCACTCGGTCACATTATCCTGACACCCAGCCAACAAGTCCTTCTCCTACCCAAATATGCTAAGCCTTAAGCGGGAAGCAAACAGATTAGCTAATTTTAACATTTAGGTTTGTTGTGACTGGGGATCGAACCCCACCTACTGGAACATGAAGCTCTACCACTGAGTCACCACACAAGTTCCATTGATAGAATGCTGAAGACAATAATTTCTATACCAAATCAAATTTCAATAAATCAATACATACCGGTAGTCAAATTAGCAAATTGGTAAAGACCATTTATACTTACTCTTTGGTTAATATATGGGCTAACGTATATGTATTGAATGCAATCAATAGCTATAACAGTTGTTTTTAGGAATGAGAATACTTTACAGTATCTATCCTGTCAATAAATTATTTTGTTCTTTTTCTGTATGCAATGACAATCTTAGTTTACCCTTAACACAAACCTGTGTATATAAATCCTTGCATCTTTCTGTAGCATCCACTTTGTTGGTAAATGACTGTGTCGGTACTGAAGTATTTAAGGAATACATAACTCTATCATCTATTTTACGCATACTTTTTAGGAATTCCTGAAAGAAAAATATGTGTTATAAGAATACAATTCCTACATGTATGCCTCAAATATTCAACAAACAATGTGAACTTTGTATCCAAAAGTTTTTCTCATCATGATCTCTTTCCTGAGTGAAATCTACAGTTTCGGGTCCTAAGTAATATTCATCTACATGAGATTCTCAGCATAATCAAAATGCACAAAGATATTTGCTCTAAATTCGGTTATCCTGATTTCATATATAAAGCTTAATATGATTTGTTTAATTTATATTAATGCTTTAGACAAAGATAACTTATACATTTATGTAGGTAAATACTTCAAAGTCGGTATCAAATGTATAAAGAGGTTAGTCACTTTGTCGAAAATTGTTTTTCTATTTGAACTCTTTGACATGATCCTTTTAAACGCCTAAGGGTCATGAAATATATGGATACTCCGGAAGGGCCTCATTTACAGACCCAAAATATGAACAAACTTTAATCCCCTTGTCTTTATAAGTAAGATACTACATTTATATATATGAATGTGTATATCACACAAATAAGAATTTTTAAATCATAACCAATTTCATTCTTCATTTTTGACACCTGATCATAGTGTGGCCAATTATGACCCATGAGCACAACTCTTAAACACAAAACCCTTTGGGCCGAGGCCTTACCGGTGATTATATAAATGCCAACTGATTTCAAAGTTTGTATTCTGAATATTTATGAAACCATATGCAATGCTGTACATATCATGTAAATGCATTCATAATTTGTGATTCAAATAGATCAAACAACTTATTTCAAATGCAAGGGCTTTAATACTTTCAGTTCAGTATCACTTTTTCTACTTTAACTTAGTGATATTAATAGCCAAGAGTTCATGATATTCAACCAGATGTTTTTATCAAATGTTAAAGCTCTGTCACTTTCTGTTCTGAAGAATAATTTTATCATAAACCTACTTTGCCAATTTCAAGCAATGTAAATTGTAATGTAAAGGGCCATCCATTCCAAAATTCTGCAAACAGCATGCTAGGGGGAGAAGGGTTTGTTTGTCATCATTTTTTTGCACGCTTAAAATGCTGGATATCACAACATTTCAAAATCTGAAATCTGGCTCCTTTTTGTTTCCTATATATAGTGTTCTAAATCACGTTTGCCAGTACGTTGATGATGACCTTGTTTACATTATTTGAGAAATGGTGCAACAACTGACGTTGTTTGGCATAAAAAAAACAAGTGAAATATGTGTTTCATAAAACAAACTGCGGTATAATAAAGGATGATGTACACTTTTGCAGAGGGATGGGGGGGTTTGAGAAAAGAGTGCTGTTTGCAGACTTTGGAAAAAGGATGATAATTAAGGATGGCCCCTTATGCATTACTTGAAATAAATAATGTTATATAACATGTAATGTAATAGGTACTTTTGGAAACAGTTATTTATTAAATTTTAATAGGTACTTTTGGAAACGGTTATTTATTAAATTTTTAAATGTATGTCCATACTTAAGACTTCTTGTGACATGTGGAGAATGGGAAGGTTGAGACCTAATTAACCGGTTAAACCACACCGTCTGGTTCTGTGCTTGGTGACTGTCCTAAGTCAGTCCGCATGAATAACAAGTCTTACTCTTACGGATTAAAATTGTTGTGAGGTCAATATATTTTGTTTTGTTCTGGCTGCTATTGTTGGTTTTTCAATATCTCTCGTTCTGTTGATTCGACTCATCCTGTTTTTGAAGCAACTAACTGCAGTAATTCTTTGTGTTAAAGTGGTGTCAATTTGTGAACGGATTATTTATCATTTGGGACATGTGTGGTTCATAAAATATATATTGCACTTCGGAAGTACCAAGCAAAGGGAGGTAACTATCAACACTACCGACACATGACCTTCGTCCCATCATTGGTGCAACTGAATTTATTTGACGAAAACATATAGCAACTTTCTCGTGTTCAATAACCACAGGATACCCAACTACCCAATTGTGAATTTGTGTTCACATTTGACATAAATACCTGAAATTTCATAAAATCATCACAGTCACATTTTCCTTCCATGGGGGCGGCCATGTTTGTTCAATTATCTCGATTGTGTTCTCGGGTCTGCGTTAAAAGATACTTTCTAGTTTTAACATAATAAAATATCTGTGCCATAAATCATACATTCTATTACAATAAAAACTCTTCGTTTGTGCTTAGTATAGAAAAAAATCCTTTCTCTTAATTTCAATTTGTTTTCCGCGAAACATTTGACGGAAACGCATGCTCGTTCTTTATTGTGAATGTAAAGAGGAAGACATATTTACGTGATCACCACAAAAGTGCAACTAAATGCCTGTCGACGTAAGTGTTCCATGAAAACTTAGCTCACAGTTTGGTTTATTAGTGTATCTTTCCTGAAAATGAATTGATCCTCTCTTTAGTTTTATTCCAGACGTAAGTCAAAAGCCTAAAAAATTGCCTTGAGTTTGTTTTGACTCTAAAGATTGATCAGCTGTTCGTGTCAAATTATGCACTTTATATTTGACAGAATGAAAGTATTTTGAATGAACTTTTGAACGTGTGCATGTCTCGTACAGTATACCAGTGGTATTGTCGATAGGCCGTTGTCTAGATCTTTGAACAGTATGAGATCAGTATTTCAGTGAGACAGCACTATAAAGTTGGCATCATTATGCACTGCAGGGATTTACTTAAGCAGAAGCCTGATTGCCCGTGTCAGGTTAATTTTGCCTCAGACAGATCTAAAATTATAGAAGTTTGTCTGCCGGACAAGTAAAAAAATGCCCAGTGCGCAGTGAAATATCTAAACAATTCCTGCATGCGTTGTAGACTCGAATACACCTGGACAAGCTCAGTTTTAAAAGCAGCATTTTCATTGGTTCCTGGTGATGTAATTCATCTAATACTGACTATAGAAAATATTTCGCAAATGTTCATCATAAAAACAACTTGTGAACAAGCATGCATATGATAGACATAAGGATGAATGTCTTTGACATATTTAATAAAATCAGTTAACAAAAAACAAATTAAAGCCAGACATTTTCGATGACAAAGCAAAGCGGAAGAGAAAAAAATCCACAAGAAAAAAAGAAAACGAGAATTCCAAAGTCAGTGGTTTAGAGAATTTGATTGGCTTGAATACAACAATGGCCAAAAAACTATATTTTGTAAAATATGTCGGACAGACACGATCAGCACCTATTGGACAACATTCATCAGTTGGTCGAAACAATTTCCAAAAAGACTCAATTGAATCCCATGAAAAATACGACATCTAGCGACTCTTTAGGTATTGAATCCAGAATCATCTCGACTAGGACAGTATTGTTTCTTAGAAGAAAAAAAGTAACGAAAATGGACCATTGACTTTGTATTGTATATGGCTGGATTATGAAACAACAGATCTAGATCTAGAACTGCCCATACATGACGCAACCTTTAACAAGATTAAGATCGGACTTCATAGGACTAACTAGTTAAAATATCAAGAAGTAATTCAAGTATTGGTTTAGGACAGAATTTCTTGGACCACTTTTTTTTGACTGAAATACTCTAAATGCATGTAAAAAAGATGCCAATTGCAAGAACATTGAATGACATATTTCTAATTATAACAAACAGTATACAATACATCAACAATGCTCATATTTCAAATAAATTTAACAAATTTTGGATATTCCGATTATAATCAATAATCATTCAAGAAAGGTCTTTCTATAATCAATTGTTATTTCTCTCCCGATTCCCAGCACTAATATTAAACATATATAAACTTAATTTATACATGTTAAAGTGATCGGCGAACAATTGACAATGGACAGTTGTCAATTAGAAGGTTATCTGAGGCTACAGTATTTATTTCATGTGTCGTGGGAATCTTGCTGAAATCCTGTTTTCGGTGTCGGGGATAATATATATTCTGCTGGTCATGTTGTGTGCATTGATATTAATTACTGAGAATATTGCATTTGCCAATAATAAATATATATAACTTTGTAACTTTTCCTTTTTCTCAGATGTCTGCTGACTCGTCAAGCCCAGCAAACCATAGACTAAAATCGTATAAGAATAAAGCTCTAGATTCACAAGAGCTTAGAAGAAGACGCGAGGAAGAAGGAATCCAGATCAGGAAACAAAAACGAGAAGAACAAGTTTGTGTCACTTTTTATGCTCTATGTATTTCTAAAGTTTCAAGTTTTGCAGGGGGAAATATATCTTGCAACTGACTTGCTGTTTAAAAAAATAAAACTTTTTGTCGGTATTATCAATAGAATAACATATATATATATTGAAAATATAGGAAGGAAGTGATAGAGTCTTTTAATAGCGATGAGAAATATGAACATGTTTTTGTACTATTGATAGAAAGTACATTGATTTTAATAGTAGGTTCTATTCTGTTTTAACTATCAGTGACATAAATATAAGCTGGTGGTTCAAAGACCCATACATCTGAAATTTGTTTTTTAGACCTCTGCTTTTCTTTTTCTACTAACCTCTTGGGCTTTTTAATTAAAACTTTGTGTCAATGACTGTATGAATTGATATTTTAATATAATTTATATATTCATGAACAATATTATATATATTGATTGGCAGCGTTGTAGTTTAACCCTTCTCTTATAGTAAAAAGCATACCAACAGTCCTTACCCTTAATTACTTGATTTTGGAAACAATTGTTTTAACCAAGAAACTAGCTATTGATCTATATGGTCCTTCAAATGGTTTAATTTATAAAATCAAAAGTTAGTCTATAAATTCTGACAGGTCTGAGCCGACTACTGATAATACAGTAAATACCATGGAAAAGCTATCCAGGGGATGCAGTAATGAAGGTCAATGTTATCGTTAAACATTTTGAAATTGTTCTCCTCCTTTGTAGTCGCTTAGTAAAGTAATTAACTACTGGTTTAATGTTTATCTGTTTTATTACAGTTATGCAAGCGTCGTAATGTTGCAGTTCTACCTGGTGGATCAGATGAATTTGGTAGTTCTGATTTTCAGGACAGTTTGGTGACATCAACCCCATATACTGTAAGTAAATACTTTTCACTTAACAAATTTATTTGTTTCAATGCTACTTGAACTTAGGTGTTTCTTAGTAGTTGATCATGCCCATAGAAAGGATCATCAAAAGTCATTTGATATAATAGTCGACTGTGTTGACGAAAGAAAAATTGTATATGAACACTTCATTTGAATAAGATGATTAAAAATACTCTTTTTTTTGCAGGGTGGCATAACACAAGAAATGGTGCAAGTTTTGTATAGTGAAAATGTTCAAGAACAAGAAGCAGCAACACAAAAATTCAGAAAACTTCTTTCTAGAGGTCAGCATAAAATGTTTGTCATTCACCCATAATCCATTCAATGTTGTAAGACCTATTCCATGTCTCTTGATTTGATGAGTGTTTAAAAAGAAATATAAAAATTTACTTAGAGAAGTTAAAAAAAATTATTCAATAACAATTACTGATAACAATCACTTTGTGTGCTTCAATGGTTTTCAAATGTTTTAACAAGTTCATTTCAGTAAGGCTCATAAACACCAATTCAAATTTTAAGAGCCTTGTTGGGGATACCCTGTGCACACTGCATTGTGGATACTGGGAATATTTGTAATAAAAAACATTCACTATTAACACACAAACAGTATGTGGCAAACAATACCAGGGATTTACCCCAGTTTTCGAAATTAAGAGTCCCTAGGACTGCCAACCTGAAATTGTAAGGGTCCAGCTAGAAAATGTGAGAGTCCATATTATCAAAGCGTTTAGTTTTAAAAGTGTTACATGTGTATTGATTTTTATTAATCTAATCATATCAACTGTTGCTGAACTTATATGCTGTATAATGTAATTCATACTATACTATATATGTGTTGGTGCACGTTTGAGCCAG
>JAUMGZ010121657.1:0-17328 GCA_032359645.1 Pododesmus macrochisma
TTGATCCGTTATCCAAAATGGTGACCATGGCCTCTGATTGGTCGAATTTTATATATTGTCCAATTTCGTTCAAATTTAGTATACAGATGTATTATGACACTGCAATCTCAACTGTGTATGATTTTTTTCCGATTTGTTATCAAAAAGATAATGTCCAAGGCCTTTGATATGTCAAAATTTAGATATTGCCTGATTTTGTCTAAATTTGGTACTCAGATGTGACAACAATCACACGTCATTTTTTCTGATCCATGACCCCATTATGATTCACACTAATTTTATAAATGCTTTTAATAGGCGAGCTATGCTGTTCTCCAACAGCTCTTGTTGTTAATATATTGTTAATATATATTCGCCATACAACCTTATAGTTGGAACTGCGTTATGCAGTGACATCGTTGCAAACCATCGTCTGCTTAATACGGCCGCGGAGTTCTCGGAAACGGTTAAGTGTTTCTGCGGTACTTCCTTTTCTTCAGCGACCGTAATTATATTTAAACAATCTCTTAAGGATGTATTAGTGTGAGAACCGAACAATTTATAAAACCAATTTTTTTTCTTTTGTTGATTTTTGGAAAGACGAGGTCCTGGCAAGACATACATTTATTTTATATGTTGCTGCACTTCTTTTACTTTTAGAACCATTCGAAATTAGTGCGTTTGAAAGAAGCTGAAATTGGAATTTTCCCGAATTTCTTGACAAAGAACCAACTATGTGTTCACATCTCTTATTATACCAGAAAGGAAGTTTTTATTTTTTAAATCAATATTCATACAATATCAATTTCAGATCAAGCTACAGAGTATCTCTGTGGCGAGTGAAACGTTGCAATATTCAATAAGTTGAGATTTGTATTGCATACTTTCTTATTCGTATTATACGTAGCGAAGCAGATCGTAGGTGTCCTATTGAACACGGACCCAGTTTACATCACGAAGGTCACGCTTGAAAAGAATGCTTTGATTTTTTATGTGTACAGTTTTTTTTCTTCAAAAAGTGTAGAATTTGTAAATCTAAAAATTGAAATGTTGTCTGATTATAATTATTAGGAAATAATACGTAAAGGGTTGTAGATAAATTACGGACGTCATTCATTTTATCTGTCATCCTTTACGTATCATTTCCCCATAATTACAAGCAGACAACATTTCAATTTATATCTGTGTTCACAACGTTTTTGACTTATTTATATGATGCATGCAGATAGTACCAGACACTGAAAAACTCTCTCTCTCTCTCTCTCTCTCTCTTGTTTAATCAATCAGACATGCTCTTTGTTCCACATATTTGAGTAATTTCAGGAATTTAAAGCTTTAGAATTTTTCTTTTCTGTAGAGTGAAGAAAGAAATTCAGCAAGCTCAAGTCCTATACCCGACTCTGATTCTGATGATTTTGAAAAAACGGACACACCATCGATTTCTTTCCGGAGAAACAGGCTTAGTCTGGTGAGATTAATAAAATTAAAGTATATAATGTATCCCTTGTATATACAGTATATCCTTCAGTTTAGGCTTGAGGCTTTGTAGGATTGTGATTGGATCTTACTTACTAACAAGTCCATGGCTAACAGCCTCATATTCTAAAGATTGGAGCTGTATTATGCTACAAATATTGTTTCGTGTTTTAAAATGCAAGAGTTCCTTTGTTAAGGATGACCACTACTAGGAATAAAAGTCTTACAGATTGACTAATTTTCATTATATAATTCAATTGACATTAATGTTTTTTATTTATGCAAAAATAAGGATAGGTAAATGATCGCGTTTTTGAGATGTAAGCGTTTAAAATTTTGGCGGGAAAAGAACACCTCTGGTTTTTTCATAAGTATATAAATATATGGAAAAAATAGATTTTTAGGGACCAGACATAATAGGGAAAGAGTCTTTCAGATTTTTTAATATTTTGGTTGCTGGGTTTATTAGGTGTATATTTTAAGAATACTATCAAAAATATAGGAGGGGTCAATGGGCAAACAATCTCTTATGTATTATTATGGAAAATGCCAGAGGAGTTACAAAAAAACTAGGTAAATACAGAAATGTGAGTAGCGCGCATCCTTAAAGGGATATGAGCTCTAAGTGTGACAGTAAAATATATGTGTTTCTTTAAATAATTTGTCAAAAGCGTCAAAAAGCAATATAGATTATTATCATTAGAAAGTCATTTGTGCACTTGATAAATTGTTTAAGCCAGTTTGAAAAACCTTATTCAGCCTTATGGTGCGTGTGGAAGAATAAAACGCGAGCCCACGTTTTATTCTATAAGAGATTTAAATCAAACTAAAAAATATTTTTAACGTTAATTACGGGTATATTCTAAAATCTTACATTTCAAGGGATGCGGGAATAATAAAATTACGCCGAAACTAATTGTTGCAAGCAAACTTTAACAAGGAGTTAGTATTTACACCCCTTTAATAGAATGGAGAACAAACATAAGTTCATTGTGTGTATGCCCTGTTCTTTCCTGACATGTGCACACTACTTTGAAATAGAAGACTCATCTTTATTTCAATATTTTCCACTTGGATACTTGGATTCACCACTTGAAATAACGAAATATTCGCCCTATATTTACGGAATAGAATTTTCACATTTTTCCTTGTCGTATTGCAGAGAAAGAGAAAGAATGAGGAAACAGAAAGTACCGATAATGCAACTCCTGGACCTTCACAACCTCCTACGGATAATGTAACTCCTGGACCTTCACAATATCCCATGGTTAATGCAACTCCTGGACCTTCACAACCTCCTACGGATAATGTAACTCCTGGACCTTCACGGCCTCCCACGGTTTATGCAACTCCTGGACCATTACGGCCTCTCACGGATAATGTAAATCCTGGACCTTCACAACCTCCCACGGATAATGTAACTCCTGGACCTTCACGGCCTCTCACCGATAATGCAACTCATGGACCTTCACGACCTCCCCAAGCAATGTCAATTTGGTAAAGTCTTCGTTTTTAGTACCACACTTGGAACATTCAGTTTAGTTCTGTCGTCTCTTTGAAACTTTTGTTGATGAAATGGAATTTAAATTCTTTTAAACTAATGGCAAACATATTCAGCTATTAAGAATGATTATTAAAATTTACCGATTCTTTTCTTTTACATTTTGCTCTGTCTTCTCCTTTTTCCTGTCTTTATACTCTTCCGTACATGACCTTAGCTGTAGATCGGAGTAAAAACATCAATCAACCAATAGTGCATTCGTGTACATATGTAAAACATACGTGCTTCGATGTATGTGTTCAATACGGAAGCCCGTAGGTGGATTATGAGATCAATTTATTTCAGGCATAATGCAGCGTACGCAATTGAAATATCCGACAGTGAAGACGAGGAAATGGAAAGAGCAATTGAAGCTAGTCTTGCCATATCAAGAGGAGTTTGCAGGTAATGCTTTATTAGCTGTTAAGATGTCCTCATAATATATAATCTGTTTGTGCAATCATATGGGTAGATTTTTACTCCCGCTTTGAGAGCATTTTTCAGTCTGTGGGTATTTCTTTAATATTTTCAAATGTACGTCACGTAAGGCTAAAAAGGTCGCAAATGTAAGCGGTGGCAGACTGTAAGCTAGATCAAGCTGCTACTTTTTACTTTGAACAGTACACCACCAAAATTACCATTTTGTTTAGTGGCCTCAAATAAACCGCTTTATCACTTATCGAAAAACGTTCCATTTCAGTCTAGTATGGAAATGCTTTTAATCTAATCATTATGAAGATATGTAAACTAAATTTGTAAGATACTGAAAAGACACATTCACTGCCATTACACTTGTTTATTTAATAACATTGTATATGCTATAAATATTCCATTTAAGAAAATTTCAAAATCAAATAAATTTCCTAACCTACTGCAAGAAACCGTTACAACTGCTGTCGCAGTCGGTGTGTTTTCTAATTTCAATTATTATCTTGAAGCTTCAGCTATTTCACGCAAATAAATGATGCAATTATTATCTTTTCTCTTTTTGAAGACCCGCGGCGAAGAAAAGTTTGTCAGATATTTTAGAAGAGTTTTATGAGAGACACATAACAGAAGATAAAACAAACATACTGGTCTACAGGAGACGAGTTCTGGACTCGGCTTTCAAAGCCTTAACTAGACCTTCTTTCAAACCTAACGGCAAACTTAATGTTAAGTTCTGTGAAGGAGAAATGGGCCAAGACTATGGGGGTCCCAGAAGAGAATTTTTGAGGTAAGTGTTCGTTTAAACCACGGCGTTGCATACAGATATGCATCATTATCATGATTGATCATAAAAAGGTTCAATAAACTGATTTAACAATTTGTGTTTCTTTATGCATATATTTTATGGTTTCTGGTTATGTTAAGGTGTGTGGTAATGACAATGAGAATACTAAATTTGTGATGAATTGATCTCTTAAAACATACAATAGGTTTATTTTTTTTGTTTTATTGGGGTTTAGCGTCCCTTTAACTCATGTATAGATTATATCGAGATGGTGTTTGCTTGCGACAGTGCGCACCTATGGTGACTTTATTGTACTGTCTCACTGAAATACCACACCGTAGACACGTTGACATGATACTTCACTTGGCCACATTATACTGACACCGAGCCAACCAGTCCTTCTCCTACCGCAAAGTCTCATGGTCATTGGAGCAAAGGTTGAAGGTCACTGTCACTTTTAAAGACTGCAATTTTATCACAAAATGTGATGTATTAACAAAGGTATATGCTTTAGAAAGTTGTAAGGACTAAAGTAATGATTACTATACAGTTTCAAGGTCATGGGGCCAATGTTCTCAAAAACTATCAATTTATTGTGTAGTAATGCATTAGAAAGTTGTAAGGAATGATATGACAAATTTATTAAGTCCAAATATCATAAGATCAAAGGTAACTAGTACTTAAGGCGACTAAAAATGGCAATCCTTTTTGTAATCTTGAAAAATCGTCAACTTTTCAAATTGTTCAGCAATAAACTGTTTCTGTTGTGAGTTATGGCCATATAGTTCAGAACAGGATTAAAGAAACATATAATATATTGCGTAAGTGAATTATGCAAATTTTCTGCAATTTTGTTTTGACTTATAGGATCGTAACTTGCAAGAAACAGTTTATTGCTTTTATTTATATGTTTTTCATGTTTTCATGTTTTAGTAAGGTATGCTTTACTACGTCTGAGTTATGGCTGTATAACTCGTAATATGCTTTACTGAGTATATACATGTTTATTGAAAGTACATTGCATGTGTAAATATAGGCATATGTATTAGAAAGTTGAAAGGATAACATTGCAAACTTTCAAGGTCAGTAGTTCATAGGTAACCTCCGTTTAATCGAAATGAAAATTCAATTATATGTGAAAGAAAAAGTCAATGTTTTTTATAAACTATTTAATAAAGCTGCTCAGATTAGCTTTGTTAATTAAGGATGTATAAGTGTGAGAACCTAAGATTTTATAAGATCAAACTTTTTTCTATTGTTGATGGCCGCACTTTTTTTTCTTCTAGAGCCACTCGAAAGTAGTGCCTTTGAAGGTAGCTGAAATAAGAATTTTTCTGAATTTGTTCACAAAGAACCAATAATATGTTCACATCTTTTTTATGCATACCAGAAAGAAAGTTTTTATTTTAAATCAATATTCATACAATATCAATTTCAGATAAAGCTAGAATTTGTTTTGGTTTTTGCTATTATTGCAGACTTTTAATGCGATAGAATTCCTTAGATACCAAAAAATATGCCAAATTTTTAAATGATTTTCTTATTTATAGACTTATAGAATTTGTTTCATAATCAAACTTTTTTCCAAATTTGTCACCAAGACGGAGACTTTAAAAACGAACAAAATTAACACATAAAAATGATGGGTTAGTGAACTACTTTTTTCCACAAATTTTGAACAAAGATTCATGTTAGGCGTCTTTCTCATTATGCCCCCAAAAACTTTAATGAATACATGCCCAATGAAATTAAAATCAATGTGATTTAAGGATCATTCTTACAAAGAGCTCATTAAGATCCAACCATTAGTTCAAAAGTTATTTAACTTTGAAATAGCCTAGCAACGCAAAACGTCACATTTTATGTACGCATCAAAACCGCATCACAACGTCGAAGTTCGCAGCAACAAAATGTAGTCCCTCTGCTATAATTCGATGCGGCCTATGTTTGTTGGTACTTTTTGTTGGAATATATTACTCTTATTATCTAATTAGAAAATAAATACAGTCTAACTGTCTAAGTATTCCATAATGAGTTTTAAAGCAGAGTATACTCTACTTCCTGTCAAACCCTCACACTTATTCTACATGTACCTTAAGGCCAATGGACCCATTGGTTCTAATATTTGGCAAAATAGACGCACATGAATATGACAATGCTGCAAAATTTTATACTAATTTTTAAAAGTTAGAACATTGATGCCATGTTTGAAAGAAACATAAATCAATTTTGTGTAATGTAGAAAAAATGCATCAATCGAGTTATACTACTTAAGGAGGAAAAACAATCATAAATTATAAAAACCAACCTGTACAGTAGAATAATTTCAACTGTAAATGTGTATCCGTGAAATCTGGCAATCTTTTTTAAATGAGGCAAAATACTGTAATTCAATATTTTACTTTTACAGTATTCATTGTCTTAATCGGCAACTGTCAGACTGTATGCATGTAAAAATTGAATTTTCCAGGCTTGCACTTGAAGAACTGTCGGTATCGAACATGTTTGCAGGAAGAGATACTGACAAAATGTTCAACCATAACATCGATCGCCTAGAGCAAGGCCATTTCAAATTAGCTGGTCGTTTGGTCGCTCTCTCATTTGTGCATGATGGGTCAGGGCCACATTTCTTCAATGAAAGTCTTTTTGACTTTATGACAGATGTCCCAACAGATTTGTCTTCATTCAGTGTTGAAACTCTGCCCACGGATGAAAGAGAGATTTTGCAAAAGGTACATATCATCTAACGTGTTTTGGATCGGTGAGAGTTCCAACATAGAATCCTCTGTTTTGCCCTTTTTTCAGTTGGGTCTATATTCGTCTCTACTTTTGTTACTTTTTATTTTGCCTCTCTGTGCAATGACACGTACACAACTCAGCTTGGTTTTATAGTATTCTTTATTGCTCCTCTGGTAGAGGGTAAATCACTACAATTAAACAATTCACAATATCAAGGTACAAATCACATATACAATAATTTACAGTACGAACAAATTATAGTAATTATGACTAGAATTGTACATACAAAGTTGAACTACAACAATCTTGACTCCTAGCGAGTATAATCTTACACAAACATACTTATATGTAGGATAGAATAAGCATTAAACACGTTTAAGTCAGTAATTGAAAACATTTCTGCTTTGATCATAATATGCCAATGGAAAACGAAAGTAATAACGTAGCCTCTACAAAACACATGGAAAATATTCTAACTAAACTTTGATTTTGAACCTAAAAAGTAAACATGCATAATAACTAATTGTTATAAAACCTATCTGAACAGTTTATACGAAATCCATAAATATCAAATATACATAACATTACACTCTCAATTCAATTCTTTATTACTTTAAGCTATAAGCTTATCAGTATACATGTATAATACACAAGAGAAATAAATCATAAAACATTACATAAGTACAAATGCAAACATAAAACAATTATTATCTATAGGAACACAAATGTATTATAAATGTAAGCATTAAATTCATTTTTAGTATTGAAAATATAATACAATCATTTTCAGTAGTAATACAATCAATGGATAAGGCGTTGACAATATTTTTCGTAGAATTTGAGTAGGATGTATATATTTTCCTAAATTTGTCATTTTTTCATACTTCTAACCGTTAATAGTTGGACTATTACCGTAATAGGAATATCAAGTTCTTTATAAATACACGCATTGTCGCAATCAACAATATTGTTATATTCATTTGAAGAGTTCATATCAGTGGTATTAGTTTTGAAATTATCAAATAAAGTATTCAAAGGCATATCTAGGTTTTTTGTATGTTTGGTTGCAAATTTGCTATATAATTCTTTTGGATTATTTAGCCTGAGGTATTCCAACATACTGCCTTCATGCTGTAAATAAGATCTTTTTAATATAGATTCTCTAACTTTATACCTTTTTATGCTTTGATTAGTTGTATTTGCGTAATCGGGCTTTTTGTCTTGTTAAAGGCTTTCAAATTCACTAGCTCTTTAATTTCCTCATTAGGGCCCCGCATCGAAAGATGCGGGTGCCCTATAGTAATCATTATGTCTATTAGTCTGTCTGTCTGTCCGTCCACATAATTCTGTCCGAAGTACTGCAGCTTCAATTCGGAACACATTTTTATGAAACTTGGTACAAATGATCAGTACCTTGCGTAGTTGTGCACTTGCGATTAATTTTTATTTTGACACTTTTTTGGAGCTATTCCCCATTTACGATTTCAGTTTATGAATTTTGTCCGAAGTACTGCTGCTAGCATTCTCAACCGATATTTATGAAACTTAGTACACATGATAGGTACCTTGTGTTGTTGTGTGCTTGCGTTTTGTTTTTATTTTGACACTTTTTGTTGGAGTTGTTACCCTTTTACAATATCAGTTTATGAGCTTTGTCCAAAGTACTGCTGCTAGCATTTTCAACTGATAATTTTGAAACGTTGTACACATGATCAGTACCTATTGTAGTTGTGCACCTGCGAGTTATTGCCCTTTTTAATTTTTCCGTTTAATAATCACTATTAAATAATTAATAATAAATATTCTTGTCTAAAGTACTACAGCTCCAATTTCTAGACATCTTTACTCTTGGCCATCTTGGAGGGACCCTGTTCGACATGCAGTGTTCTAGTTAAACCAAGGTTTATTACCATGCACTTCTGTTGATTTGCGTGATTGTAGTCTTTTGTTGTTTTATTTATTTTATAAAAGGAGACATTATTTTCTAAAGTTTTTCAGTGAATCTAGAGAGAGCATTATCAACCAACTCTTGTGACGTAACGTTACAATTTCTTATTGGATCTGTCAGTGTGTCAAAGTTTATACGGACTGCCTCAAGACACTGTAATTTATGGTTGCTTCGCAATTTAAATACGTCCTTAATCTCACTGTTGTTATCGGGCTCACTGATTGGTTGAGGACTGACACCGGCTATCTGACGATTGGTATTTAATTGACAATGTAATGGGGCGTGATCTGAGAATTCACTGAAACTACTATAAATTTGAGCATGAATTTAAATAAATCAAAACTAGTTAATAAATAATCTTTTTTGCTATATCCACTAGAACCATTAAAAGTATAATCGTTTGAAAAAGCATCAACGTGTTTCCCATTTAAAATTCTAAAACCTGTAGTTTTACATATACTGATTCAACTATTATCATAGTCGTTTACAACTTTGTCAGGGTTATCATGAGTACACAATACCTCATCTTTTACATATGAAAATAAACATTATAACTGAACACGTAGTGTTGCATGTATTTCATCGTGATTGATAAAATCTGCTTTGACGCCCGTTCTACCGTTAAAATCCCTAAGTATCATAATTTTACTCTTTGTACCATAGTTGATAACATTCTGTTCTATTTCATAAAACAGATCACAGTTATAAAGGAAAGCAAGATGGTATTAAAACATATTTTTACTTACAACTGCATTTCTTTCCAGCTTCAAACCATTACAACGCTTGATGATAAGGACAGATTTTTACAACAGTTTGGCGATTGGCTAATTGATCAGGGTTTTTCAAACCCTTATGGATTAAAGATGGAGGAGAAAGACAAGCTATACAATAGAATTGTAAAGCAGCTTGTCTATTACAGGTGACTAATTCAATTAAATCTCGAGGTTCCGCCGAGGGTGTTTCCACATTTTGTGACCCCGAGGGTGGAATATGTCTGTCCTACATACTCACATATTTAAGAGTATTTTTCTCTTATTACAATTTTTTATAATATCGCCAAAACGGACATATGGTGGTCCTGTTGTTTAGCTCACCTTCAGTGTTGTCCGTCCGTCACACTTATTTTTTTTTTATAACTTTAATGGTACTGATCCAATTTTGATCAAACTTCTTCCTTGTCAGATGCCCGACAGATTTGAACTGAACTATTTTTTGTCATTTCATGATTGTTTGTAAAAGAATTAAAATTACAGGAAACACACTCTGATAGTGGTCACCCAACAAAGATGTAATCTAGGAAGGCATCTGCCTTATGCAGTTGTTTCATTAAATCGTCATTTACCCATCTGTTTGCAACAACTTGATCCCAAATGTGTGAAAGTCTCTCAGATGCACGTAAATCGTATTAACTTAATTTATTTAGTATTTTTTGATGCGGTTATGCAAAGTATCTCAGCTAAGCAATATAGTTTGGTTTATCATGATGTTTATTAAAACTAAATGTAATGGTTATGCTTCAGGTGAACTAGACTTGGCATTTCTCAGTAGTTTGTTCGGTATTAACAATAAATCATGAAGTGTACCTAAGTAATTTCATTTTTATTCATATTAAGGCAATCCTCAGAAATAGTTGAGTTCAAAAAGGGGATGAATGAAATCTGTGGATTTTGGAATGTTGTACAAGAGAATGCAGAAGCCTTTAAAGAGTTTTTCTGTACGCCTCCAAGTCCAATGAATAAAGAATGCTTCCTTGCTCTTTGTAAGACAATCTTTTCCGAACCAGGATCGAATAGAAAGCGTGAAGAAGAAGACACCCAATATGCCTGGGAACTGTTGTTACTTGATATTGAAGGTAAATTAGTTTTATTCCTATTAAATTATAATTATTATTATGTTTACATGTGTTGTCATTTGCATTTCATATTTTTACTATTATTCTGATTATTCTGATGGTGGTTTGCACAGTTTGTTTGTTTGTTTAATTAGAGTTTAACGTCACTTCCAGAATATTTCACCGATATCGCGACAAAAGACCAAAGGAGATTGAAAGGCATTTTAAAAGAACATTTATTTTTGGATATAATTAAAGAAATGCCTATGTTCAAGAAAAAAGCACAAAAGAAAGACATAAAAGTAGTACATAATGTACTCAAGGACTTTAAATTAGAAAGAGTGGTTCAAAAACATTTTAGTATATACTTAGTACACTTAAAGTTACAAATATCAATGTTTTTAAAAATGTTGTGCTTGCAGAAAACAGTGTGGATATTACCTTTACTGAGCTCCTTATATTCATCACTGGTGCTGACAAACCTCCATGTCGGGGTTTTCAACAAAAAATTTCCATTAACTTCTACGACATGGACGAGGGGATAAAAAGGCTGCCGTTTGCGTCTACTTGTGCCTTGGAACTGTTTTTACCCAGGAACATACAAGATCCTAATATACTTAAAGAACTTATGATGACAGCATTGAAGGATTCTTATGGATTTGGTAAGATATAGGCAAGTTTATCTGCCTGTACTCTTCTAACGCCATACAATTTTTTGTAGGGATTTAAGTTCAGATATCCTTCATGTACGGTTGATTTGAAGATATGAAATCCTTTTTGATATTAAAACCAATCGACCTTTAGCTTCATAATGTAAGTTAAATGTGTTAGAAGGAAGATTTGTATTTGAAATTTTGGCATTTTAACGGGTGCTGTGTTCAGTAGTAAATATTTTTGCGTTTGTCTGTCCACCCGATTTTCTCTCCGTCCGTCCGCCATTTCACAAAATCGTATCCAGAATTTTTCTACAACATTTCCTCCTGTTTCATCCATATCATGCAGTTATGCACATGTGATTTCTAATGAGTTCTTGATATTTTAGCTAGAAGCATTCGAAGCCATCGTACTGACTAGCTAACGAAATTTTCAACTTCTCCAAAATGGTTGTTCCGTTGAAGCAAACTTGCAGATATACTTTGTGTTAGATGACTCTTAAAAGTGTTTTTATTTTTCATCCCAATTCAAAATCAGATATGACTGTTGTGGTTTCTTTTTGACACAACTTCGACTGAAAAACGGCCTAACAGATATTGACAAAATTTCAGAGATTGTACTATATGTTACCTTGAATAAGTTTTATTGTTTTTTGGGCTGATTCATAATCTACTATAACCGTTACGATGTCTAATTTCAATTTCTTCTCCAGAATAGTTGACTATTGCACGGATTAATTATAAACTTTAAGTGGCCTGAACAAGTGCTGTCATTTTCCAAGGTGCATCAAAACCAAATACAACCGCCATAATACAATTGCAACTTATCCAGAATGTCTAAGTAATGACCCTTGGCGGTAATTGAAAATCGACATGCTTTACAAAATGATGAACACATATTAAAAGAGAAGCATGTTTGTTTAATCAACTGCTCTCATAGTTTTTGATTATGTCGATGTGATATTTTTGCGCAAATGCAAACATGTTAAACATTTCCAACAGTTTGTTTTTTTTAATTAAATTTTCCCTTTTATTTTAGTATACATTTGCCTGATATTACCTTTTGATTACGATCTGTAATCGGTTTGTGTTTGTAGGAGTAATTGATAAAACATATACTTAAGGATAGTTGCCCACATTTGTTACTGTAATTAATTTGGTGTTTTAACACTGCTTTATTGGGTAAATTCTCAGACTGTGAATGTGATTAAAATGTTTTCCAAATTTGTTTCAAGTAAAACATTATAATATTATAGTACATTGCTTCTTATTACATATTTGATAGATTGTACACATTTGAATGATTTGTATAATTAATAACATGTTTGACTTATGTGTTCGGCGTAAACAATGCCATTTTTCCATGCATGGAAATGTGCATTCCTGAATAAATTTATGTTTCAGCTGATTGTTGCTGGGTAGATGTACTCGTTTTAATACGCATGTATAGTTCTTAACTTCATCCAATTAATATTTATGTTTCTACGAACTGGTTATCATAATTATGTATGAAGATTAAACTGAATTCAGAAAAATTATTTAATCACCATGTCTGAACGAGTGATGGCCTAATTTGCTTTATCGCATACGATCATTATCATTAAGTGATTTCTTTATAAGACAAAGTGTTTCAAACTTTCACAGGAAGAGGCTTTCTTCCCAATTTTCCTAAATGTTCAGGAATTTTATTGTAAAAGCTATTAGACACTTCAATACGATAATGATAATTATCAACCATTATTGAAGTTCATGGCGATGGTTGCATACCATGTTCTAACGGCACTTTTAAAACGTTTTGAGATCTGAAATACTTTGAATTTGTTAAGTTCTTGGAAGCTTTTAAGCTTGAGTTTCATGTTTCATGTTTCGCACTTTTATGTAGCTATGCCATTTTAACAGGGTATATGTTATTATTAAGTGAATATTGATCGCACAATTAGTTTTCATGTTTGTGCAAATTG
Source organism: Pododesmus macrochisma (assembly GCA_032359645.1). Classification (NCBI taxonomy): domain Eukaryota; kingdom Metazoa; phylum Mollusca; class Bivalvia; order Pectinida; family Anomiidae; genus Pododesmus; species Pododesmus macrochisma. Next base: position 13,341 of record JAUMGZ010121657.1, read on the forward strand.
ATAAGATTTCAATTAACATTTGACATGCCTGTTTGCTGGGTATCATTTTGATTTTTTGTAAAAGAATGTGTGAAGTAAATACGTGTTTTAAATAGGTTTTCAAAGATTTAAGTTATGCCAGAATTGATCCACAGTTTTTTATTGCCTAATGTATTGATCATTAACATATGTCAATGCTAGTTATTAAAAAATGCGCGTTCTTAGAAAGTTCTGTCTGTTGTATGAACAGAATTACAATGTTTATGTATTTACAGGACTGCAAATATACACTGCACATCTATTTTAGTCAATCTGGCCCAAGAAGTCATATTTTGCCGTTCATCGTATTATGCAGCGAATTTCTACAATAAAGATATCTTCTCTAAGAATGTTGAACAGATATTTACTTAACTTATATACTTAAAGAACTTAGATGATAGCAAGGGATTATGCATCAGGTGACTTTGAAAAATGTTTGTTACGGGTCGAGCCAGCATGAATTAACTATATTTTTTTTATTTTTACAATAGTATCTCTTAAACCTATAGACTTTAGGTTGTATTGCTGGATAACGAAAGGGCACAAATTGTAGTAAAAACTGCTTCTAGACTTAACTTAAATATAATGTTAATGTTATAGAACTTGAATGCATGGATGAAAACCACATTTTAAAAAAGTTGCCTATTGATGATTCATTGTGTTTTCGAAATATTTCGAAACATTGGATTTTAAGTTGAGCAGAGTAGCCTTATTTTTTTGTTCTTTGTTGATCTTTGAAATAAAAGAGTTAAATAATCTGTTTGAATTTGTTTTAGTTTATAATACATTTGTAATTATTAGGAAGAAAATAACTCTGTCTATCATATTATTGCTCTGTGCGTTTCTGCATCTTAATACAGCCCAAGTGCACGCTAGAGGCCGTATTACCCTTGCTGTCGAGTATGAGTTACCTGTATTTCCACGGGTACTGCTCAATAGTCGGCTTGACAGTGACAGTAAAAATGAGGAGTAGCACTAAAAGAGCCACACGGATAAAAAAATTATTTGGTCAATGTGATTAGTAGCAGAGCGGCTAAGACGGAAAAAACTGCACTTTGTGAATAAAAGCACCATATTTGGTACACATACCAAGAATAACATATAATGACATATCAGGATGGAAGCCATGACGAAAATTTACTACTTCCGGTATATTTGCAAGATGGTCGCCAGAACATGTAGCCAATTATACATGGCATCTCAAATAAACTATATTTGAAAATAAAGTCATAAGCTTGTTCTCCTAATGTCACTGGTCTGATTTTCAAGTGGGAACCACAAGATAATTCGTTTCTTCCGTTTTTTAAGATTATCGCTAGAACATGTAGTTAATTAAACCTGCCATCTGAAATAGACTCTATTTGAGAATAAAATAATCAGCTTTTCTGTTCTCCAAATGTCAGGAATGAAATGATACTACTTCTTTAAGTCGGAACCACAACATTAATCGTTACTTCCGTTTTTTTTCTTCATTTTTTTCTGAATGATGCTGACAACGGTAGTGATTTCGATACCTGAAAACTTTAAATACCCAGAAGTCTCATTTTGTAACAACAACAACACATTTGATGATGCTTCAAGTAGATTTCTATACGATCTGTTGGTGTTGACCAGTTCCTTCCCATGGATGTTACATGTGGTTATAAGTTTTTTTCCTTTCGGTTGTTATACGTATCATTTCACACTTATTCGTAATGAAATGCATGAGCTAGTCAGACTTCCTGCGCTACAGGTTGTTAAGGTATTTTAAGTTCTTTCTGCAGTTGTCTGGCGTCAGCTTATGTCTTGATTATCGTGTACAAATTGAAGTAATTTTCTCTGATTGTGGAATTGACTCTAATTGGAAGTTCGTGCATGTATGCCGGGAATAGAAACGGATCCAAAGCCGTCCACAAGGGGCACTCCCAAAAGTAAGGGGTTGTCGGGAGGTGACCCTCCACAAGTAGCATCTGTATCCGCTCAAGCAATAATAAACATCAAATCATGAAGACAGCCTCTGACACCATAGATGTGTAGTTTGGCAAGCAAGCGCTCATGTGAGACCTTATCATTTGCTCTTGATGAATGGTTAGAGTTTCCCTTGTGGCCCAATGATTGGTGCCCCTTCATTTGAACAAATCTGAACCCCCTTCCCACAGGGATACTTCCTACGAAGTTTGGATGAAATTGGTCAAGTGGTTTTGGAGAAGAAGTCAACAAGTTGAAAAGCTTACGACAGATGACAACGGTATTTATATTATAAAATTCCACCTTGGACCTTCTGTCCATATGCTTTTAAAACGAACCAAGATGAGTAGAATCAACAGATTGAGAGACATTGACAAACCAATAATAGCTGCACCTAACAATTCAGACCAGAATACAAAGAAAATAAATTGACAACACAACGATCCATAAGACTATTATTCTATGGAGAGCTACTTAGGACAAGTTTAGTATTAACGGAAGATATGTTCGACAAACGGGACAAGACAAACACATGAAAAAAATAAGGAATCCCAGAAAAGATGTAGGATACAACATAGACCTCTATAAAAACCAGAGGTGAAGTTTGTTATCATTTTTCCTCTCCACATGTAGCATTTGTCTCCAAAATAATATTAACTGTAGAAACATTTCCCAAAATAAATTTATATTATTGTTAGGTATATAATAGAGAATGCGAAACTGATGGGCCTACGCACCAACTGTCATACTGTAGGCCGTATAGTGCAACATGAAACCACGAATAACATTGCCATATACACCATTTATTTATGAAATAGTACTAAACATTGTCGGTTGACCAATCTATCCTAAGTATTGAGACAGTTCTCCATAGAGTTCTAGAGCTTCCCTATAAGTAGATGGCTTATTCAGTCTCTTCTCACGCATAGCTTCTTCGAGTATGGCAGCTATATCTGGAACAACTCGAACATTTTCCACAGCGCACAACTCTTTCACTCCTTCGACATCCTCTTCACTCACATGTATCTTGTAATCCACAGTACCTACAACACAATTACTTTATTTTGTAAAAAAAAAACGATAGAAGAAAAATGCACAAATATAATTTTAAACTAGATGCAAATTGCTAATGCGATTGATCGTCATCCAAGTCAGTCACTGACAACATAACATGAACACCAGCCATTTAAATATCTAAATGTTCATTTTTCTTGACCACTGACATCAATAACAAGGTAAGAAGTTATAAGAAAATTATTTTTGACCCCTTTGATCTTGCACTTTGACCTCAATTGCTTGACCATAAAAAGTGTTTTCACCTTTCCTTCTCTCATAAAATATATAACGTTTCTAGGTCAATCCAGTAAGACTTCATAGATAAAAATACGTTTTCAACACCTTGACCTTTGATCGCGATATTAAAGTCAATAAAGTGCCTACTTAATATCTTTCATTATCATCAGTATGAGTTTTTAATTTCATTCATTAGGATGTTATGGAAAATAACATATTTCATAACTTTTGACTCTGCCCTTTGACCTCAATGTTTTGCTAAATGAATGGTCATCTTCAGTCCTTTCCCGAGTATTGATATGAAGAATCTAGGAAAATCCAGTAAGAGATAACATAAAAATAAAAAAAAAATGATAAACAAGAGGCCCATCAGGCCTTAACGTCCATCTGGTTGAAATAGGCAACAAATTTAATATTTGCATTTGAATTGTTTTGACCCCAGGGTCATACCTTAAACAAACTTGGTTCTCTGTGTCCTTAAATTATTACGTCACAAAGCATAAAGCCTACAAGTTTACAAGAAGTTTTTTGAAATTTTCCCCATTTTCGCCCCGAAAATGGTGCTCCCTGAGGGCCTTAACCCTTCATTTGAACAATTCTAAACACTCTTCCTCTAGGGATGCCTTCAACCAGTTCTGGATGAAATTGATTCAATAGTTTTGGACTAGAAGTCAAAAATGTGAAAAGTTAACATATTTGACATAGTGTTGAACTTTAACCCAAAAACGTG
>JAUMGZ010121768.1:0-17325 GCA_032359645.1 Pododesmus macrochisma
TTTTATATTGTAAGGGGATTAGCCAGTGCTCCCCATCACTGGTATCCTTCTGAGGTCTGGGGACAATAAAAAAAAAAAAAAAAAAAACCAAGAGTCGCATTGACCAAATTTATTGATGTTTCAGTGAAGTAACATTTCATCAGTAACACAAAGTTCACACCGTGATACTCGTACAACCCTTTCCGTTAACAGTTTTAATTAAAAAACGAGGATATTTCAAATTAACCACAAAATCAAAATATATTAATACAGGGCTGTAGCCTGTTCGGACCGGTGGGGGGTGGCGGGGGTCCAATTTTTCGTATTTTTAATACAAAATTACCGGCAAATATATAAATATGTGTGTGAGACAAACAAAATATGTTTTGCCCCCAACCGATTTTCCAAGGATACGGTCCTGTAATACCTTTATCTAGAACCAAAGTCTGATTTAATCCAGGTTTTTTGGATGGGATTGCCAACCCGAAAGAAGCACTACATAACTAGTTTTAAAACCAAGGCAGAGAGACAGCATCATAACTTATTTTCTGTAAGTTCATTAGTCTTAACTCATGAATGTTTTATGTGTTTTGTTGACGTAACAGAGCGGTCTTTCCATACTAAATTATTTCATTGCAGTAAACAACGTGATTGCTCGCCAAATAAGAGAGCTGTATTTAATCAATTCATACACAGTATTATATGTATTAATTAAACATAGACCAATCGTTAAATCGCGCTGACCATTAGCCACCCTAAGTAATACTGGACACCATTTAATTATATTTCTAAGCACTGAGTATTAATTTTCACGACAACTGTTCATTATTGATTTTAAACTCACGTTGACAGCGACCAGAACTTGTTTCACTGAACTTTCTCGAAAAATGTGGATAGGAAATGGCCGTAAAAGTACAAAACACGGATATAGCTTAGTTTATAGGCGTTTTGAAATCCCCGGTTTATGACTATTTATGACTGCAATTATTCCAAAGACTTTCCAGTATTTTCCTTTCATAACGTTGAGTTAACTATGCTAGTTAATCAATGGCATTTTCAGCGCTGACTAAAAGCGATATGGGATAAGATCAACACAGAACACATGGAGTTAATTTTTTTGTTTACATGTAGACGTTTAGTGAGGGACTCAATAAAGGTGTGGAGATTTGTCAGTTCAGAAATCAAATATGTACAGCTTTCAGAAATTAGCACTGCAGTCAATGTTTCAAATGTTGTAAACGTGATTCAGTGATTCCAGGATTCTTGTTCTGCAACCAAAAAAGAAAACAGCGATACATTATTCGTGCATCTAGATGCTTGGTCAAGGGTCTCGATAAAGATGTAGAATTTGGTCAATTTAATACGTACAGAAAGCACAACTTCACAGTTATTTGCTCGTGTATTTTGAAACATGCGCATCAGTGATTTAAGTAACAAGGATACAGCGCAACTGGTTCATTTACATAACTTATACTCAATAGCAAATTGATTTAAGTCTAGTGTTTGTGTGATCAAGCGTTATGCCAAATGGACCAGAATATGATATCATACTTAATACAAGATAACAGGGATAATAGAGTATGTGCGGTCGCTCTCTTTGAAATAGCGTGATGATTGATGCTTCAATACACGTATTGTGGTACTGATGCTGAATGTGAATCTGCAAAGGTTTTAAACCTGTGGAGAAGAACAAGAGTCACACACACGTGTTACGTAAAGCATCGAAAATACCTACATTACGTAGAAAAGTTTGGAATACTATATCATTTGTGAGGATTTGTGTTGGATATTGACGGCAAATCAAACTCTATTAGTGTAATAATCACGTCATATGTTACTGAATAACGCATTTTTAAGAAACGTGAACGCACTTATAGTGTTTGATGTTGAAATCTTCTTACATATTAAGTTTATGTTTCGATGTGTAGCAAGAAAGTTTTGTAAAGAATAAGTTAGTTTTTAGTTAGAACTAACAGATGAAAAATGACAAAGACCTATTGTGATACTGACATCTTAATATTAATTCTTCAGTTTTCATTTTTGTAAGTAGATAAATCAGAACAGAAAAAACGTTATAGCTAGATATGGTGGCACAGAGCGACAAGGACATGAAACTCGCAGAAAATGATGCCGAGTAGTGTGTAAACGTCAGTGAGTCATTAGCCTCTTTTGTTATCATCGATTTCTAAGTGGTCGGTTTAAATGCGCGAGTCTGACCAAAAGTTCACATTTCTGTTCAACGTTGAAGAACAGCAACTGTTATTTGTGAGACTTGTCTAAGTAGAACTGTATCAACAGAAAGTATGTTTATGTTTTTTGTGCTGCCTTACGGTTAGAAACCATCTCTTCACGTGGGATATCAACACATTCATATTCTTAACAAAGATACACTAAATGCGCAGACGAAATAGAAAGTATACCAGTTATCAACACATCCATATTATAAGACGCGGACGTAATAGGCGAAACAGGAAGTACATTAGTTATTAACACTTTCATATTATAAGACGCAGACGTTATAGATGAAACAGAAAGTACACCAGATGTCAACACATTCATATTATAAGACGCGGACGTAATAGATGAAACAGGAAGTGCACTATATATAGCTAGCTATCAACACATTCATATTATAAGACGCAGACGTTATAGATGAAACAGAAAGTATACCAGATGTCAACACATTCTTTTTATAAGACGCAGAAGTTATAGGCGAAGCAGAAATTACACCAGACATTTCAACACGTTCGTATTATAAGACGCGGACGTTATAGACAAAACAGGAAGTACACTAGCTATCAGCACATTTATATTATAAGACGCCAACGTTATAGATGAAATAGAAAATACACTAGCTATCAACACGTTCATATTATAAGACGCAGACGTCATAGGCGAAACAGGAAGTACACTAGCTATCAACACGTTCATTTTATAAGATGCAGACGTTATAGATGAAATAGAAAACACACCAGACATTTCAACACCTTCATATAATAAGACGCAGATGTTATAGGCAAAACAGAAAGTACACCAGATATCAACACGTTCGTATTTTTAATATAGACATATCATAAGGTACAGACGTCATACACGAAACGCTATGTAAATTTAATATATTTATTCAGTGAAATGTTGTGAACTTATTCAATTCGGAAGCAAGAAGTCTTAAGTTCTCAAAGAAAATACTTTTATATCGCATACAGTTTATGGGCATAATGGGAACAGGCGTCAGTCAAGTTACTCCGACCGCAACTATCCAATCCAAGAACATTGACAAGGAACTTGAACGGGACCGGAAATCCAAAGCATCCATTATCAAACTACTTTTACTTGGTAAGAATTTAAAATACCTGATAGTGTTCAATCGTTTACAAGATTTATATTTTCTGTCCAAGTATGTATACTGACCGTGTCAAAGTTGGTCTGAACTTTGGTCAGAATTCCGTTCATACTGGTGCTTATTTGTTTGATGCAGTTATTGTTTGTTTGTCATTGTCTCACGATCTGTTGATTCAACTCATACTGTTTTTTCCTATATTTAGCTGATTTGTATTGCAAGCCGATTGAACATTTATTCATGGAGCTAGGAATTTTACGTTTTAAACAAAATATCTCATTTGATTTAGAAAATTTATATAAAAATGCAAATATATTAGATATTTTATTAAATGATATAGGGTATCTTATAAACTGTATGATGTAAACAATAAACTTAATTAGATACCTTTTAAAATACAAAAATGCAATTTCTAAAATACAAAAATGCAACCTGAATCATGCCTCCGATAAATATGATATTTATAAGAGGAAGAAGCCAAAACTCTGTGTGAATTACCCCGTCGCGAACCCGAGATCTTGCTCGAAGCTGCTGTCATTAATGGACGCAAGAGAAGAATTAATTTTGAATAGACAAGACTCCAGTAAATCAATTCATAAATTCATTTTCTCTTAAGCGTACAATAATAACAGCTGCTTGGGAGCTAGGCCTGGAATGTGAGACGAGGGTATCTCACACAGTCTTGTTCTTTCCTCGCAAACATATAAAACAAATTGCCGCATGTTTGAGATTACAATTTTGGATTCAACCTTAATTTACCTGGCAAGAATCCTTGCCAACATGTGGTTCTGATGCAGCACAAAGAACGCTGTCATCTACAGATACAACGGTCTTCATGACGTCACCATCGGGTAAAGCGTCGTAGAGGGCCCGACAGGCGTTTGGTTGTATGATTGGCAGTTCAGCGTGTAATGGCAGCTTAACACCCTTTCCACCTAAAAAAAACGTAGACATACATGTTCTTAAAAAAATACTTGAGATCTATTCTGTCATTTGTTTAAAATCTCCACCATTCAGTATAGCCTTCCACTGAAGTTCTTAATAGAATACAAAAAGATCATTGACTTATATTTAAATAAAAGCTTGAAACAAATAATGGTTAGTGTGGCGTTCGCCAACCAAGTATCATGTCAGCGCATGTAATACAAAAAATCAATTTTAGTGATCTAGTGAATCCGTCTCATTCTCACCCTCATACGTATACACAAGTTGTTTAAGTACATATATGTTACCATACTTTTCAAAAATATCAAATAAAAATATATTTACGGTAAACATTACAATTAAATTTGATACGGTGCGGAACGTATTGTATTTTAAAATGGTTACTTTCATATACCATACAACAATGCGTAAAATGTGAACATTATGAGTTACATGATTAGTAATTTGGACAAACTAAGACGAAATTTAATGTACACGAGCTCATAACATGGGATAATAAAAGAAATCGAAGAGCTTCGCAGACACAGACTATAAGATATAATATGTGGTGGAAAGCCTTGACCTACAAGGTCATATATTGTGTATTATTATTTTAAGTACCTTCTCTGTTTTGTCCCCAACCAGCGGTGATGCACATAGTACCAGGGTCGAACTGATTGAACGTATCCAAACAAATGACGTTCACATACTCAGTGAGAACAGCTGGGCGGTCTAACTTAAGGAGGACGATGTCTTCAAGAATAGGAGCTTCGACTGTTCCAAGAAAACACAGAATGTAGAATATATAGTTTATACATTTTATTGGCTGGAATAACACGTTGAAAAAATTATATGCAAGTTGACGGTTTGTAAGCTTGAATCATAAATTTGGTAATTTTGAATATAAACTTGTTTTTCGCTGCTAGCGACGTTGGTTAATTAAAAGGTTCTTACACAGCTCTATTGTTTGCATCGTATGATTTCGCAATTTCGTTAGTATATATGTACCTGTATTTTCAATATTTATTCTGTTAATATTGAGTTCTGAAAAAATCTTATTATATCCACTTGATATGAAGTACATTATACTACGACTGTGTCAAAGATTTAAATAGTATTTGAAGATTGTAATTTCTATGATTATATGACTCTGTGCTGTTTGGATGTATTTTGACTACCCATGACTAGAGTCTGAATAACATATTTGTAGTTGTATACTCGACTCTTAATTATAAGGGTGTAGTGAGGGCAGGAAGTAGTGTAGTGAGGGCAGTATGGGCCGAGTTTTGCTGATTACTGATTACTGACTGCTGATTGAGTTTTATTTTTATCCAGCGTGATATATGTCCCTATTAGATAAACTTTCTTTCTCCTTCACTGGTATATCCTTTTAGTTTTGCTAGTAAATTAATTTAAATTTCTCCGGAATTGTTTTCAAGTGTTTCCTTCGTCCGCCTTGTTTGAACACAATTATAATTTGAAGACTGAATTAAATAAATTTTGGAAGGTGATACCATCAGCTAGAGAGACTGACGACCAACGAATATAAGTATGCATTTTGGAGTACAGAGAAAACAACATACGTGATATCTGGAATGTATCTCTTTTGATTATTCTTCCTATTCTTAAAACTTGTTCCGTTCCGTCCGTTCCAGCCTGATTGTGTTCACCAATAAGAACTCTCCAGTTACTAGGGTTTGAAAGTCCTGGCCATACAATGTCTCTTAATAAAGAAAACAAGAGAACACAAAATCAATATAATGTTTCTTTTCTTTTTAGATATGATCTTTTAAATGTTCTAGACGAGGGAAATGAAATATTTTCTAACGAACAACCAAATGAACACGATCAAAATGCAAGAACTATAGCTCATTTTGACCTTAATATTTGGACAGTTAGGCATCATTCATTTTGGCCTTAACCATGGACAATTACATGTAGCCACCATTATGGTGAGCAAAGTTCCCATTTTAAAACTATCTATCTGTTTGAGATTTGCGTCAGGACCAAGATTGGGTTCCAAAATTAGGCCTTTAACGTTTGCTCAAGAGTAATATGAAAAGTAATGCCCCGAATGAATTTCACAATTAGAAATATGACATACGAAAATATTAGGAGAGATACAAAATAGCTGGTGAGTAAGTTTTCCTCACCATTGTCCATTGTCCGTAGGAATTGTCCATGTTGTAGGCCAAAATGAGTGATGGGTTGATTTTTTTACAAAATAATCCATGTCCCTCGTCAAGACCACAGTCATACACAGTAACTCCATTTAATAATTATTGTATACTTACTCGAAACAGTGAGCTGCAGAGATAACCCACTGGGGGTGGATGAGAGATCCTCCACATACATGCGGCAGACCAGAGGAATTGGTGAAATAAAAGTATGGTAGGAAATGCAAAGAAACAAGCCATGGCCATTCTCCAGGAGAAGTATGAATTCCACCGACAACTCGCTTCTGACGTCTGCTATTATGAAAATGAGACGTTCCACAGGCTGGTGTAGGAACTGAGATAATATGTAAAAGAGCATAATTAAACTATTTATAAAATGAGACGTTCCACAGGCTGGTGTAGGAACTGAGATAATATGTAAAAGAGCATAATTAAACTAATTATAACTTATTGACCTTGTAAGAAGTTTTCACACTTGATACATTGCTGCACATGTATGATATGAAGTGTACGTTCATGTGTTGCTACCAACAACAGCGAGAGTACCTTTCGACAAAAACAGAATTTTAATATATGTTAAATGAAAGTAGTAAATCGTTCCGTTGATGGAAGCTTCCCTCAACTTTTGTTGTGATGTATATTGTCTTCCGTTGTTCTTTTGTTTTGTTGATCCTATATCGTATTTTTGCAATACTACTCAAATGGTATAGAGTATGTTAAATCGGGTTTTTTCTATGACGGGAACACAAATCTATTTCAACCAAATTTACAAGACTTGTACTTTTCTTTCAAGTTATCAATTTTGTCTTTGAACTTTAAATCCAAGCATCATAGAAAAATTAGTATTTCACTTACTGTTCAAAAGTTAACATAATTATGAACTTGAACTAACGTTTTCATAGTTCATTGAAAACTTTAATCGCGCTATGTGCATTGACATGTTGCATATCGACTTCTGATAATGTTTTGACGTCATATTTGATTCGTGTGGTATCATATTTGACACTCAGTGCTATTAAGAATATCACCTTAAAATGTGTTGGTCACTTACCGTCAGAGTCTGTAACATCTAACAAAGAAAAAGAGATTATATAAAGTTAAATTTTGCATTTTGATACCTATTATTCATGTCATCTTAACAGTAATTATATACTCAATGCCTGTCAAGCAATAATCAAATACAAGTCCTAGTTTCTTTAAGTCGTTTTTTGAGACATGAATAAACACGCCAGAACATAATGTGAAAAACAAACATTATATTATATTACAAACGCATTCTTTAGAACGAATTAGCAGTATCAGATAAAAAAAAAATACAGAACGCGTTTTCTTGAGTGCTATACATGAAGAGTATAAAAATGTTGACATTACAGGTTCTTTTTGGTTAATGCGCTACACTATTGTGGCAGTATAATGTACTATAATATAAAGTTTTATATTGCCATCAGTATTTCTAACGTTTTTCTTATACATAAACAGACACAATAAGTCAAATATAAAAACAAAATTAAGAAATTTAATAAAAATGTTTGATATATTATGAAGTCGCATATTCATACGAGTTAACCATATTTTATGCACTTTACTTATTTTGAACCAATTTTTTTATCAAAGGTTTTTAAATTTATGGTTATTGTGCTGCAATGAGCATTGCTTAATCTTAACAGTAGATTTAGAGCTTGAGTAAAACAGGTTCGACCATCAATTATATAGTAGCATGTACAGTTTGTAGAGTTTAACATATACTTACCACATCCGCGAAGGGTGACGGTTAGGTCTGAGCTGTCCATAAGGGCGATGGTCGTTGACGTCACACGTAGACACAGTGCTCTCAGAGGGCGGACTGAGAAATTGAGCCTTATTGGTTCTCCCAAGAAAGTTCTGAAACTCTTTAAGAAATAAAGGGTAAGGTTTACAATTACTTAATTATTGTTATACTGAAAAAATCAAATTATTAGATATCTCTTAAAATAGAAATAATGAATTTGAAATATGTTTTAACTGCATAATGAAGATCCTTCAAATGAGGAAGAACCATAGGTACTGACTACAAAGGGAACTGACCTCATCATCAATAACGCGACAATACATAAAAATATTAAGGCCAGTAACCAATGCAAAGCCTTGAATGATATTCATTTAATGAGTTTAATTAAGTGGTTAAACTGGTAAATGGAAATACTTTCCTTTATATCCCAAAAGACACATAACCAAAACAAAAACAACAAAAACCGGACATTTAAACTTTTAAAATGAATCTTCAATACCGTATCAGTTTCTATTGACTTTTTTTACACTGATTCTATGTAACAACTAACGCAAAACATAGTATATACATGTACACTTAAAGAGAAGTTGGTTACAATGACTTGATAAAAATCCGACATGAGTAGGTCTGATCATTTAAACATAACATGAGAATACATAATAAGCAATTAATAATAAGAACCTATATTGTTTTGGAAAAAAAATTTCAAAGACATCTAACAAAACGTATTTACTATATATATATGCCAAATTTTAAAGAAGTAAAAGTAGTTAAAATGTTTTCCCGACTATATCATCATTTTCTATATTTAACTCCTGTGTACCGCATTTAAAAAGAACGTTTATATATATACATAAATACATTAGAGACAAATGCTAAAACATTACCCTTGTTGTGCCTCCAGACAGAACGTCTTGATAATGAGTGCATGTCCTACTATAAGAAATCGTGAATTCATTCATAAATGCAAAACGGGGCTCAATCACGATGGTTGATAACAACTTTTCGCCGGGTAAACGTACATTCATCGCGTCTCTCTCTGGCGACAAAGTCCATGATGGTGTGAACGTTTTTGAGCAGGTCGACGGTACTACAAACAAATTTGTGATTTAATCACTAAGTGTACATATAAACAATTGATATACATGTATATTCATAACGCTGGACATGATATCAGACGTTGTTGGATGGAGTTAATGTAGACTGACACGGAAACATCATGACTGAGTACACATTTTAAGCGGGAAATGCTCACTCTTTTTTGAACACTTGGTTTCGGTTCTAGCTTTTTTGAATAGAAATTTACTATGTTTCCTTTTTCAAATTTATTAATGTATTTTAGGGTTTTTTTTCTGTATGCATCCGCCGTTTTCCTTTTTTTCCACATTCATGAACTTTAATCTTTTGAATATCGTATTGGTTTTTCGTATTAGTTACCTCTGCATTTCAATTGGACCCGATCATATCAGGTATTTACTTCAGTTTACGTGAGTTTTACTTTAGCTGCACATATGAATATGATAGAAATAGCATGAGGACATTACGTACTTACAGCAACCTAAAATCTCAAGTCTAAGAGCAGACCTATTCCCATGTCGCTCCGTTGGAATAATTCGAATGCATCGCGCAACAAAGACATTATTTAGCACAACTGTCGATATAGAATTTGCATCAACGTTGGCAGCAAAGACCTAAAGAAAAAGTAAACATGTTAGGGATTCCCAATTAAAACGCCACAAAGGATATCAAACTTAAGCTGTTCTATATTTTAAGGTAATAATAGTTATATCTACACACTTGAAAAGGACATGACAACGTCTGCATGATGGATACACTCGCAAGCAAAAGTTCAAATGTACTATCAGCATAACCATATAGCTTTCAAGGAACAATTCAAATATGAAAAAGGAGAATTGAATATTAATTGGACTTTTGTAAATTCTTTATCATATCAGGAAGGAAAAGATATAGTCGTAGAGATAGTTTTCAACTATTTCAGATTTTTTGTTATATCTCTGATCATAATTTGACATTACCATTAGATAGTGATGGGTATGACAGTGAAATAAATGGAAGACATAACAAAATACAAATTAATGTAACTATTGAGATGTACAATCAATAAAGATTAATTAGAATCTAAAAAAAGGTAGAAAACAATTTTGTGTCAGAAGGGGTTGTCCTAGATAACAAGATAAATGTTTATACATAACCTAGATAAACAAAGGGGAAGGAGAAAGCCTTTATCTCCATCCGAATAAGACTATAAAATTTGCTACGTCAGTACTTTATTTGGGTTTAGCCAACATAGAACTGCCAACGCATTTCTCTTGACATCTGTTTAGGTAAACCTAGTCCTCGTCAGCAGATATGGCATTACACTTTGGATAAATATTATCAAAATCTTTAAAGTCAGGTAGATAAGCACAACTTTTAAGAATAAAGGTTATTATGACACTATATCCCCGTTGGTCCTAAAAGGGTAGGGGGCAGAAAGTCCTTAAAAACTTTATATGTGAATGGCACTTCGTCATTTTGCTCTATATTCCAAAACGCATTTCCAGTCATATGGGAGTCATAAATCCCAGACCAAAAAAGATACGGTTTTATACGATATATTTGATTTTCCAAAAAATAATACAGCCGAAATATTCCTATTGTTTTTGCAGAAAATGGCTTTACTCGTACCTGATCACTCATATTCATGTGTGCGCTGAAATATTCTTGGCAGTTGATACTGTAGTTGATACGCAAGGACCCAATCCACATCTCTCGTCCGTGATCGCCCTGGAATTGCATTGCAGTAACAAGAACATCACTCGCTAATTCTACCTGCAAAGTTGTACACAGACATCAATTAAATGGTTATTTAAAAGAAAAAGAAAAATGAAAAACACTTTGTTGATATTAGCAAATGTATAGACAACGAAGAATACGATATTTTGATAATATTAAATTACATTGATAGCCTTCTGGGTTGCCTGAAACAACTTTCTAGAGGAACTTGCGGTATATTAAAATTACGGATTTCAACATTTAAGCTGTACTTTGATAGTATTTGTGTACCAGTTATTGTACATGTATGGTAGTGTAACTAACGCCACACATCTTGCTTCCGCGCTTTGATGGAATCGAAGAATTTGAATAACGTTTATCATATCAGTGAACAGAACCACCTGAATTTGAAAGAAAACCTATGTTGGATGTAACAAAATATAGTTAATTATATACCTGCAGATAAGTTTGAGGTCCAATAGTTCTTGCATACCATGCTCCTGGACTGTTTAACCTTGAGTCACTGGCAATGCCCTCTGTTGCTGTCAATGTGAAATTGGTAATAGATGAATCTCCTGAATCTTTCGCTAATCCAACTGGTGTGGAACAAAGGGATGATCGGACGGCATGGTTGTGGCGCTACAAACAAAAATGAAACCAGTTGAGTAATGCCACAATAATGAAATATTTAGTTTGGGTACATTAAACAAAATCCTATACATTACACATTGTTACATACAACGAATTGCACGAATCAATAAAAACATATAAATATAAAAACAATCATATGAACGTTCGCGGTTGCAAGGCAAAACTATCGATCTAAAAATTGATAAAACTAAAACAATGAGCCGATTAAATATTAATCAAAAGGCTTCAACGTTTCTTCAAAAGAATACACAACGCTATATTGAAAATAGGTTAGAAAAAATGTACCGCTATATTGAAAAAGTTAATACTCTCACGAAATATGAACACAGAATGAGTGGAAACAACAGAACGAAAGACATTGACAAACCAACAATAGCCGGATCAAGCAATTCAGCACCAGAATAAAACGACAAAAGTGACAATACCTAAGACTATAGTTATCCATGCGGACCAATTAGGACGGTCACCCAGCACGAAACCATGTGGTGTGGTAAAACCGGTTAATGAAGCCTCGATCTAATTACCACTTTCCGCATAATGCTAGAAGTCTAAGTATGGACTAACATTCTAGAATAAACATGTACAACCACAAAATTACAAACTGAAACCTGCCACCAATAAATATATTATCTATAAGAGGAACCAATATTTTGTGCGAGATGCCTTCGTCCCACATTCAAGGTCTAGCTCCCAAGCGTCCGTAATGAATGGACTTTTAAGAGAGAATGAATCTTTAAATTTGACATAGACATAACCTTGGTAAATCAAAGCTACAAAGTCAAAAAGAGGGGGCGGGTTAAAATCTCGATGGAGATAAAGGACAACACACGCACCAAAACAATACTATACCGATGACTTAAAAAAAAGTAAGTTAGATATCATGCATGGGATAATATTAAATAATTTAATGGAGTTTTACTCTTTCTCCTAATTTTTTGAAGTAGCGACCACGGGATAAATGCCATTTTAAAAACAAAACAAAATTTAAAATTTACCTTTTAAGGATTTGAGCATGACTCAACTCGCGTACAAACAGATGTGGTCTTAGTTAATATTCATATAAAACAGTAAATACGAAAAACAAAGACGATATTCGAAAGCCGTATGTACATACATGGACACTGGCAAATAAAAGGAAAACGCGCACAGAAAAAAGAACAAAAATACAATTATTAACTAAAAAGGGAACAACACGAACGTCATCAAAACAACTAGTAGCAAAACCAGATGCTCGCGATTGAGTTCTTTCCACACATGTGTTAGCGCCACGATGATCCCATGTCATTTCGGCAACCCGTTCCACAGTAAAAAAGAGACACATGTGATACCATTTATTTAGTAACTAATATCGTGATGAACGACTAAAGGAGAAACATCATTGACAGGAAAGGAATATAAAGCAGTAAAAGTATCACGCAATCAAAGTAGTGAAGATAGTATGACACGGAGGAATAAGCCATGACCGCATACAACAGTAAAGATGACATTTTAATGTAATAACATATAACCGAAATAACGTGAAAAGAGAACCACCCTCTACAGACGTCAAGGTAACATGAATGTTAACACCCAACTTCTGAAAATGAAGGGATAAAAGCTCAAGTATTATTGTCATGTTATGTCACATTTTGCGAATGACAAATGTAACTGGATTAATTCACGAATGTCCAACAGAGCAATGACGACTGTCTCAACGTGTTGTAATTTCTGTTTAAATAGAGCTCATATGTACGGCAGTCACGTTTTGTTTTTCTGTTTGTGTCCATGTTTTCCCTACATGATATGTAGGTGAGTTAACGTGTGAAGTTTAATAGTTGAATTTAAATGAAATTACCGTTACATTGAAAGAGCTAGGACTTCAAGAAATATGAAAAACAGAAAAATCTGAATCATCAGAACAAGAGACATTGACAAAACAACAATAGCCACATCGAACAATTCAGCACCATACTAAAAGGAAATAAATTGACATTACAACAATCCTTAAGACTACTTAGCCATGCGGACCGAATTAGGACGGTCAACTAGGCGGAGTGCACGTGGTTAAATCGGTTAATGAGGCCTCAACCGTCCCACTGCCCTCATAAGACAAGAAGTCTTAAGTGTGGAATAAACATGTATGAATGCAGTATTGCATACTGAAACCTGCCATCAATAAATATATTATCTATAAGAGGAACCAATATTCTGTGCGATATACCCTCCCCAACACTCATGGTCTAGCATCCAGAATCCATTATCAATGGACTTTTAAGAGAAAATGAATCTATGAAATTAGGATAGACAAAATCTTGGTAAACCAAAGTTACCAATCCAAAAGGAGGGGAGGGTTAAACTCCCGATGGGGTTAAAAGACAACAACCGCACCAAAACAATACTATAACATCGACTTTGACAAATTTATGTTCGATATAATGCATGGGATAATATTAAATAGTTAAATGTAGTTTTATTCTTTCTCCTCATTTTTTTTTTTAAAAAGTGGCTACAGGATAAATGCTATTTTAAAAACAAAAGATTAAAATACAATTTCTAAAGGATTTCATCATGACTCAATATGCGCACAAATAGATTTGGCTGTGGTAAATACACATATATGAAGTAGTAATACGAAAAACCAAGATGATACTTAAAAGTCGTTAGTCCACGGGCATGGGCAAATAAAAGGAAAACGTAGGACGCTCACAGAAAAAAAGAACAACAACAAAAATAATAAATAAAAATAGGAAACATGACGAACGTCTTTTCAAAAGCAACTTAAAGCGATTGAGTAAGCATTTACTGCTACACATGGGTCACCCGCCGTGGTATTTCCGTGTCATTTCGGTATATGGCATTAAAACAGGTCATCAATATCGTGACAAAAGAATAAACAAGAAAAATCGTTGACAGGAAAGAAATAGAAGCAGCAAAAGTACCATGTAAGCAACGCAATAAATATATTATGACACGTAGCAAGAACTTATGACCGCATACTGCACCAGAGAAGACATTTTAATAAAATAACATATAATCAAATATAATCAATCCTTTGCTGACCTAATGATCTATGTGTTACATAACAATCTGAGCACACGTATTCATCAGTCTGACGTACATGAGAACGAAATGTAATAGATTTTAAATTATTTAATTGTAAGGACGCGACCCAAAATACTATGTAACAAAACAAGATATTTTCATTGTATTTACAACCCAATCAGGATATAAATAAAATGATCACATTTATCATTATAAATAACAGTGTCTGTCTTGTATATATAAAAAATTAACCATAATCTATTTCCATCTTTATCATACTGTAACAGTTGCTGAACCGCAACTGGATTCATGAAGATTGATTTATATGGAATACGTTAAAGTATTGCTCAGTGAGACGACTTCAACATGATCAAGCGGAAAAAAGCAAGCTTTGTGCAGATCAAGTGTAAATCCCACTGTAGCCAAATTCCAGACCACCGGTTTCCGGATTCCCATTGAGACAGCTCATTCTGGTGCTTAGATTATTCCATTCTGGCTAACGTTGGCGTCATCGTGTGTATCAATCGTGAGTACGTACGCACATATTTCTACGAAACTGAATATAATATAAGATGGCCAGAAAATACCAAGAATGTACATTTGCCTTCTTATTTCCCCAAAAAATCTTTTATTGTTCTTAGGTAAAACTATTTTATTTCATTCGATATTCGCGTCTATATTAAGCTGGTGCATACGCCTTATTTGTGAACATTCACCCACAATATAACCATGTCTCGTTGAAATATTACACTTCTTAGCAAGTTCATATGTACGTTTTACAAGGCTAAATACTTTTCACTTTCTGCATAGAGCCACACCTATTTACTTGTATCATCACATACGTATATTAACTTCAAGGATGTAGGAGTAAGCACGTCTCTCAATACTTAGATTGGACTAAAATGTATTAAAGAAGATATTATGTTCAAATGAGTGCATTTTCAAGCAAAAAAGTCGATGCATCGTATCATTTAATAAGATAAAGTAAATTACTAAATAAATACAATAATGGTCGTTTCATATTTTTTTGGATAATCATATATAACGTATCTCATGTTAAAATACACCCGATGATTTATATGTGTAACACTCGGTGGGCGTGGTACAATACTGTACTAGTTTCAGATATGACTAAGCTTTATTATTCACAATGTTGCTTATTATAGAAATAAATAGGGAAGATACTGAAAAAATGCAAAACTGATAATAAAAATGAACCCAATCACGCTTATAATAACCATAAATGTATACTCATTTCCTCATAATGTGTTTTTGTTTTCAGTAGTAAAAAGATAACAATAGCTATTAACATTTTTGACACCTATCAGTGCAATTTTTAATATTCATAGCTTGAAAATTAACCAACGAAATCAATAAAAAATATTACATATGAGTTATCTATAGAGACTTTGCGGCTATTATTAATCTGGTAGTACTACCTGGATAAACAAATAATCAGCGAAATATTAATGTATAGAAATTCCCGTGATGATGTTAGTCAGTGTATGACTATAAAAAAGACAATATTGATAATGAGATATTAATTATTACTCGTAAATTCATTCTAACATAAACAAAATGTCGTCGTGCGTTTAAAAGAGAAAATCAAATACAATATATTGACGCACGTAGTTGTACAAGATGTTTTATTCGAAAAAAGACAAAGGCAAATACAATTACATAGCTCTTGGATAATTGAAATTTATTTTCGAAAGAAAGCCCTGATGCTGTTTCTGGCTTAAAAGTCGTTTTAAAAGATACGTGATCCGTTTAATTAAACTCACCAATGGTACTGATCGACCAATTAACTTCCGTATCTAGGGGACGTCAGCGTTAGGTCAATTTTCTTGTTGATGTAAATTATTCCTTTTCGCACTGTGGAATTACCGCAGTCGATCTCTAATTAGATATGCTTCAATATCGGCGTCGGACGCATATAATTGCATCGATAAGAGTTTTAATGGGGCGATAATTTATGACCAGACTTTTACAGCTTTTGAGAGTTGCCAAACCACTGCTAAATACCCTAACGATTGGTAAAGTCAATTGAACAATATGCGTGTGTATTATATATACGTAGGATTATTTTTATGATTGGTATATTGCCATTTTGCATCAACACTTGTTTTAGAGTACACTGTTGACAATATGCACTTAAATTTGTACTTATTACGCCATATTCAACGCATGAACAAATGAAAGGCCTAATCAAATCGCAACAAACATTGGATAGCAATAAAAGCTCATCAAATACCAAACTGTAAATAAAAACAACAACAAGCGACAAAATGTTAGTAGAAAACAAACATGCAGAATGAAATATGCCTCCAATAAAAATAATATTTATAAGAGGGAAGAGCCAATACTCTATGTGAAACACCCTTGTCCCGAATTCCAGGTCTAACGCCGGAGCAGTCATCATTAATAGACGCTTTAAAAAAATCAAAGCTACAATTTCAAAAGGAGAGTTACAAAACACGATTGCAATAAGTAGAGAAATAAGTGTAGAATAAAGGGGAAGATGATACATATTGATATAAAAAGTTCGTTGACATTGCAAAAAGAAGACATCTGAAAATTAGCAAAAAACGAAAAACCTTGCGACACGATATTTATGACGACACAAAAGCAACGAGTTTACAAATATCACTTTTATTATTAAATCATCATCTCTTCAAACTTGTGTATGT
>JAUMGZ010121878.1:0-17323 GCA_032359645.1 Pododesmus macrochisma
TGCTGTCATTAATGGACGCAAGAGAAGAATTAATTTTGAATAGACAAGATTTCAGTAAATCAAAGTTACAGAGCCAAAGAGGCAACGTTGACAAAAATCACGATGGTTATGCAGGTAACAACATCCAATATGTGTGTGGTTCAATGCATATCATCGGTGATCTGACTTTACCCTTTTGTATAACATATATCAAAATACGTAATATCAAAATATTAAAATATATTTGAAAATTTAGTAAACACTCCTCTCAATTTTGCAGAAATCATCTTGAATGCAACTTCCAGCGTACCTCTTTATTCGACAGGGAATCAACATTTTAAAGTTGGATAAATTCCTATTAATAACTCTTAACATTTCATATAGAAACGAACTTGTCTGCAGATCGACAAACGAATAAAAACGCCATAACAATATTCCCCTAAATTTAATTTTGTGAGATAAATAGTAATGACTAAAATGTTGGTATTAATCTGTCTTATACCATGTAAATCAAGAACTCCCTCTCTCACGCCCAAACTCTTCGCTCCAAATATAGGCAGCTCTTGTGACCTAAATACACCATGGAGTTTTATATTTGCTTCACTCAGGTGAGGATATTCCTCTGTTCCGACCTACAAAAAGAAACAAAGCATATATCTTATTCATATAAACTCAGTTCTTGACACATATTTTATTCACATCAAGCAAGCATGCCTAGAGACTGGTCTTAACTAAAATATTCTACGGACACGGATTATACTCAATAAATTGGTTTCAGGACAATTGATCCTTTTATAATAATCTGATAAGCTTTCTCATCACAAACAATGGTTTAATTTCAAGTTTTCTAATGACCATTGCACGATGTTGTACTTACCTGAAGAGTTCCGTTATCTGTGATGAGGATGTAGTTGGCATTTAGAGTAACTGGTTTCTCATCAAATATGACTGTACCTCCTATTCAGTGAAAGTTCATTTATTTATAGAATCAGACAAATGGGTACATACATTTTTGTCAAAAATAAGAAAAAATAGCTTACACATATTAAATATAACCGCTGTACTTTCATGTGTATTTAATCCTGCTACATAAATACTGCTAACATGTGTATAATATAAACAATGGCTGCTGGAGAACAGTATAGCTCGCCTATGGAAAACATTCTTATTTATAAATCAGAGCATTTCATCCGATTTTCAATAGGTGTTGCACAAGATAAGCATATGTCAGCACTGCAAGTAAACTGGAATCAAGACCTAACAGGCCCTTCTAAAAACACATTTTATAGTTGGTTTATTCAAGCATTATTATGCTCTCAATTGAAAACAATTTAATAAGAATACGTAAATTATTGAATCCAATAATAGTCGTCTAAATTTAACATATCTTAACATTTAAGGAAAACGTTAACAAAGTCTTGACATAGCTTTTTGGTCTTTTTAATGCAAAACTTTAACCAACAACTGTTCAGGAATCTAAAATACATATATACGGGAATATATTCTTCATTTTGATTCTACAGACACTGTACAAAAGTTTATATAGAAAAATAAATTGTAAATTTGTCAATCACTAAAAAATAATATGCCCAAAAAACTATAACCAAGCCCAACATACCCCTATTCAGGTCTTACAAGAGACAAAACGGTCCAGTCTGTTGCATATTTCCTCCAAGATACTACTTTAACCTTATGATAATACCAAATTGGTATTATGTTATAACAAACACTGAAAGTGTCCAAAAACTTTAACCGGAAGTGGGAAGTCGACGTTAACACCGAAACCGACGATACTACTACTATAACCTCCTTATTTATCGGGTAGGCTTAAACTAATACATTTCAAAACATTAGTAAAATAAAGGAACCTACAATATCAAAATGGATTGCACTAGGTGTCTGAGGGTAGTGTTTCATTGAAATTCATTTGATCGATTATAGCTAAAACCAACACGAACAACAAGTATTCTAGTTCATCCATGTTAATATACCACTGACTTGTTAAAAGATTAATCCTATATGGAATACGAAATCTGTATATCTTCTTCCAAGCAAATGAAAACAATTCAAATATTAACACAAATATATTCATAACCATACATAAATTGATTTGCCACAAGATATCCAATGATTACTTAATTATTGGGCTCTCCTTAATCTATCATCAAGACGATTAGATGTTACATGTTTATATAATATAAAAATCATATGAATTTTTAAAATTTTATATTTTGGTTAGACAAATAGAAGATGTTTATTATAAAAAATCGTTTTTCTTCACAAAAAACAAATAATTCTCATTTTCTCCTTGTTTCATAAGAGTAGACAAAGGGATATAGCTCCACCCTCAAAACGTTTTGTGACTGCAAATAAATGATACGTCGTATTAGTAGTGCATCCGGTAACATACTGGGCTTAAAATCAATACATGAGATATTAACCTTTAATGAGTAACATTGAGAATATAGGTGTTTCCGTCACGTCAAGTAAAATGGTTTGACCCGCCTGAATGACCACAAGATCCCCAGCTGTTGGTATGTTTTCTGCCTTTCCACCCCACGTATACTGTGAGCTCCATACATCTATATAATGGAAATATACGTTGTTCTGGAAAAGAAAGGATACATTCAAAGGCAGTTAGAAATCTGTAACTTGAAAATTCGTAACTAACTTCTCCTACTTAACGTTGAAATATTTAATTCTACAAATTACGTTTTTGTTTTAAAGGTTGTTTAAAATTCCATTACACATAAAATAAGTTGTAGTTTCTAAATTGTTATATATTCAAAACACCAGCCAATCATAACAGTGATATATCACTTGGATATATCCTTCTTACACCGGAATGACGCGGAAGCATCGCAGCGGATGAACATGTGTATCAGGAAATGCTGAAACCACCTGGTTTCGCTTCAAGTTTTAAAATAGAAGTTCTTAATGTTTCCTTTTTTAGTTACTACATATATATTTGGTTATTTTTTCTGTGTACGTCCAACGTTTTCCTTTTGATAAACTATGTCCATGGACTTACGACTTTCGAATATCTTCATGGTTTTTTGTATTCACTATTTTCATTATTCACATGACACCCGGCATACATTTTTTAAGACATTATGGGGGAGATTTGTTCACGAAATAATTATTTTTTTGATAATTCAATACTTTTACAATTATTGTTCCACTGGTGAAAGACAAGCGGATTTATAACAAGAGGCCCATGGGCTTTAACGGTCACAGTGAAATTGAAGTTTGTTAATGTAGATTAATAAATGGTCATGTTAAAAATTGACTCTGGATGTTGATTGATCGAAAGATCCGACCTTAACGTTCTGGGAACAGCGATAGTAATTAATATGAGGACGGCTTAATGTTTGGTCAAATTTGGCTAGCGGCTGAGTATTGATTAGCTTGATTACATTTAAATAGTAGTGCTCAGAGGTTAAAGTATTGTAGGACACTGAATGGTAAACAAGTCATAGCAGACCCTCAAAATATTCTTCGCTTATTTTCTACAACTGCCTAACGCATGTGTGTATACAAAAGTCGACCTTTTCAAGAAAATTGGCATTGTCAATAACCTTGACCTTTAATCCCATAACCTTGAAATTTTGTCAAAATATTTATATTCTTCAAAGTTATTTCCTTCAACTCTCGAGTACATTTTGCATTCTAAAAGTCTACCGTTTTTGAGAACATTAGCATGGTAAGGCTTCTGATAAGTCAATGACCTTGACCTTTGACCCCTGTGACTTGAAATTGTGTCAAAATATTCTTTGCAGGATTTCCTACAACTGTCTTATATATATATATGTATACAAAAAGTCTACTGTTTTGAGAAAATTGCATTGTAAGGCTTCGTAAGTATCTAGACTCTAAATATTTGACCCCTATGACCTTGAATCTTTGTCAAAATATTCCTCACATTATATTCTACAACTCTCTAATATATATAAGTATACAAAAAGTCTACCGTTTTGGAGAAAATTTACATTTTGAGTCTTCAGAAGTGTTAGTGGCCTTTACCTTTGACTACAAGACCTTGAAACTTTGTCAAATATTTCACGCATTATTTCCTACAACTCTTTAATACACATGTGTATACAAAAGTCTACTGTTTTTGAGTTAATTGACATTTTCAGTTTTTCTGAAGTGTCAATGATCTTGACCTTGGACCCTTATGAAAATTAAACTTTGTCAAATTATTTTTGCATTATTTCCTTCCATTTTCTAATACAAATGTGTATACAAAAAGTCTACTGTTTTGAGAAAATTGTCATTTTAAGCTTCTGAAGTATTTGTGACCTTGATCATTTGACCTCTATGACCTTGAATCTTTGTCAAAATATTCCTCACCTTATTTTCTACAACTATTTAATACATTTAATGATATTAAAAGTCTACAATTTTGTAAAAAAATTACATTTTTAGTTTTCAGAAGTGTCAGTTGCCTTGACCCTGTGACCTTGAAACTTTGTCAAAATGTTACTCGCATTATTTCCTACAACTCTTTAATACATTTGTGTATACAAAAAGTCTACTGTTTTGAGAAAATAGAAATTTAATGTCTTCTGAAGTGTCGGTGACCTTGACCTTTGATTCCTGAAACCTTGAAACTTTGTCGAAATATTCTTTGTCGACTTTCTAACAACTTTTTAATGTACATATATACAAAAAATCTACCTTTTGAGAAGTATGGCATTTTAAGGCTTCTGAAGTGTCTGTGACCTTGACATTTTACCCCTATGACCTTGAATCTTTGTCAAATATTTCCTGACATTATTTTCTACAACTCTCTAATATATATAAGTATACAAAAAGTCTACTGTTTTGGAGTAAATTTAAATTTTCAGGCTTCAGAAGTGTCAGTGACCTTGACCTTGGACCCCGTGACCATGAAACTTTGCTGAAATATTCGTTGTCGAATTCCTTACAACTTTGAAATGAACATATGTATACAAAAAAGCTACAGTTTTTGAAAAATGAGCATATTCTGTCATCCGATGTGTTCATGACCTTGACCTTTGACCCTATGATCTTGTAACTTTGTCGAATTTCTAACAACTTTGAAAACAAACAGTCTACTTTTTCTAAGATAATTGGCAATAACTGTTTTTCAAAATGTGGCCTTCTTAGATGTCTGACCTGTCTGAAAAATAACAACACTTTTTCAGGACATTGTACTGAAATAGTAAATCGAAAAACCAAGACGATATTCTAAGGCCGTAAGTCCATGGACATTGGTTAACAATGAGAAAACGTCGGACGCACACAGAAAAATGAACCAATATACATTTATTCACTAAAAATGGAAACATCACGAACTTATATTAAAAAACTAGAAGCGAAACCAGGTGCTCGCGATATGGTTAGCGTTTCCTGCTATACATGTGTCACACGCCGCGATGCCTCCGTGTCATTTCTGTGTATGGTAACCCTATCCACCATTTAAAAAGAAGCAATAGTCACTATAAGAAAAATTCACAATTTTTGGTGACGAAAGAGCAAAGGAGAAAATCCATTAACAGTAGAGGAACAGAAGTAGCAAAATTAACATTAAAGCAGAGCGGTAAAGATAGGGCGACGAGGAGTTAACTCACCCTCTTTTTATACCGTGCATACTACTTGTTATATAAATATATTAATAAAAATATATATATAATCAAAGACAGACAGACGGTCAGACTGACTGACTTTGGATGGAATGACTGATTGACTTATTACATACATGTAACAATTAATAAAGGGCGGTTGTCGACAATCTTATGAAATTTCATTGTAATCTCATCAGTAGTATTTGAGTTTAAGTTTAAAATGTAATTGTTAACGCACGACGGAGAACGGACGCATAACAGACGCACAACGATCCCTGTATGTCACTTGAGCCTTTCGGATCAGGTGACCTAAAAATCACAGACGTCAGACTTGAAATTAAACAACATCTATGATTGTATCTCACCTGTTTGGCATATCCTCCTGCTGAAACCTGTAGTACTACATGCGTCTTAACAGTGTTAGGACTTGAACCCGTGTTACATTTTACCTCAGAATCTTGAACAGCAGTTACTGTACACGTTATTCCATTAATGGTCACCTTGACGTCATTAGGAACAGTTCTGAATAAATTTGATAATAGAATGTAACATCTTAGAATATTTACTATTCATGTATGCGATTATACGTTTGTGGAATACAATTGTAAGTGCACATCAGTTAATGTGAGAGCTCTTTAAGTGATTCTACACTAGTACTAAATTACTGAACCTAATTCAATTTTATTTGTTCCAATTACATGTATATTGAAATATTTCTATATTTGTATTGTTTGATATTTGTCACAAAATTGTTTAAATGAACAGCAATATAATAACAAGATGTTAATTATCTATCTAACGGCTGCTATGTATCACACTGAATTTAAACTTTAGCCCCCTCTGCAAGAACTTCGAACGTATTTGCGAAGTTTTGAATTTTGATAATAAAAATTGCTTAAAAATCAGGTCAAACTTACTGGTATAATTTAAAGAAAATTATTGTATGCAACTTATTAATGACAATAAATTACCCAAATAATGATCCAGCTATTGTTATTTCGGTTCCGCCGCCTGTTCCGCCTCGTGAGGGAGTGACCGAACTTATAGATGGAGATTTAGTAGGGTCGTATGTATACGCAGTGGCCTTGGTTTTCTCTGCATTATCGACAACTACTTTCACATCGCACTGTGTGAGTACAGTTGCTACAAAATTAATAAATGTATTGTCATAATTAAGAAGGATTGATTAAAAGAAAACGCTTTGCATTTCTAATGTAGGAGAAACCTCTGAATTCTAAAATGATACAAGCATTTTGCTACAAAGTAGCCAAGTATTCACCGCCGCAGCATGTTTAGCCCTGTACGTTGAAAGTTAAAAATTGACGAATCAGACTGAAATTTGAACTCGTCCAAAATCCATTTACAAATAAGAATTTTAGAGCGTTTACAAGTGAAAATTTGTTAATTTCAGTCACGTTATGGGCAGTAACTCCAATCAAATATAACGAATCTGACCGACATTCGAACTTGTCCTAGCTGTTATGGATATATAGCTTGTGTATTATTTTAGATGGAATCCGTTAAGAAATAAAAAAATTAGAGCGCTGACAAGTAACATTTTGTAATTTTCAGTCATGTAAAGGGCAGTAACTCCCATAAAATGTAACGAATTTGACCGACATTCGAACTTGTTGTAGCTGTTATGGATATATTAACAAATAATTTTTTAGAGCTCTTACAAGTCGGACGGACGGACGCCCGGTTATAGTATAGTATAAAAGGTGCCTATTACTATGATACACAATTTAAACATTTGTTAAGAATAGAATTGTACATGTCTTCTGTATTGATAATCAATGACCATTTTATACTTCTAATAGAGAATACAATTTAACAATAATATATTTCGTTTTTGAAAGTAATACATACATGTTTCAAATATGCATGTGAAACCTAATATTACTTGAATCAGAGATACTTTAATTTATCTTATGGAACACGTTGGAATCAACTTTAATTTTTTAATTTGGCTTACGCTTATCAAATTAAGTAAAGGTTTCAGAAGTTTAAATAAAACAAAATATATAAATATTCCAATTCCATAATAAGTTACATTTCAGAAGTATTATTATTCTTTTTGACTGATTGGTATATTACCAATTTTAAGTTGTGTACAGTATTTTTAGAGGATGGGTCATTTCGTTTAGATTTAAATTATGGTAAAGACTCTGTTCCATCGAACGGACGTATGGACTGGAGCAACGGTATATGTCCCCATTTTATATGACGGGTGCATACCAATCTATATAATCACATACATGATTCCTGTACTTATACAACATAATCAATGAAGATTTGTTTCCTGGACAATTTTTTTCTAAAACACTAGAGCATATAATATTAACCTAGTTTTTTATTAAAAATAATCCTACCGTCTTATGTAAAACTTAAACACTTTATATACAAAATGTAATGTTCTGTGTTTTTTTCTAATTCATTACTATGATTGTTTCACAAAAACATATATTCAATTTACCTGAATTAGACGGTGTTTTACAGATGAGACTTGTCTTAGTCTGTGCAGCGGAAGTATCAAGTTTACATTTGTTGTCGCATATTGTAATCACTGAAGTACTGATGTCAAACCCAGAACCTGCCACTGTCACAGTCTGACCACCAGATAGACTGCCTGTTTAAGCAAACAAATCAATTAAGTGTAGCACTGATAATACCTTATACATATAACATGATAGTTATATTTCCACATTTTGTATTTGTACTCTACTCGATTTGATTTTGCTTTTTATGGTACAATAAAAACTTTTTTAGCGATATATATGATGTATATACAATACAATATATAATTCCATAAATCAATGTTTATATTTGATAACTGTTTAATAATGCAACTTCAATTATAAAATAAATAAACAAAATATTTGCAGACTTCAACTATATGTTGCCATTAACAGATGCAAACATAATCAAATATTCTCTTAATTTACTGAGCCATGTTGTATTTAATCAGCCTACTTTCCTTTTTTGAAATCTTACCAATATTTGGCGTAATTGATGTTATTACCAACTCGTATTTAAACTTTGTACTGCCGTCAGTATTCCCAAGGTCTTTTATGCTCACAACCAGGTCGAGGTTAGTACCAGCTGCATGCTCTCCGAGGACACAAGTGATTGACGTTACAGAAGCAGAACTGACTGCACAACTGACATCATCAATACTGACTGTCACATCTGAAATTGTTCCAGAGAATGAGGTACCCGAGATTGTTATCGTATCTCCAATATCACCTTTAGCTGGGAATACACTGGTGACTGTTGGGGTTTTCGAATCGTCAAAGGCGTAGTCCAATTGATCATTGTAAGTTACACTATTTGAAGTGACAGCTATCTTAACCGAGCCTGCTGCTCCAGCTGGGGTTGAACACGTCAGGCTGAACAAGGAGGTCACAGTTAGACCTGAGCAAGGCTGACCTCCTACTGTCACAGATGTGGAGCCAGCAAAGCCATTGCCTTGTATTGTAATAAGAGTGCCTCCTGCTGTGGACCCAGATACAGGAGTGACGCTTGTGAGTTTATTCACACCGTTAATAGTGACAGGTGAACTTTGATACGCCTCCCCATGTGGGCTAACCATCACATTGACTACATTGGTGCCTACAGCTATGTACTGGATGTTACATTGTATTTCTTTATCGGATACAGAGTCCACTGTGCATGTTTCCGTACCAATCGTTACCGTTACAGCAGATGTGCTGTTACCAAAACCTGTTCCTTTGATTGTGATTGGTGTACTTGCAGAACCGTCCACTTGCTCAGGTGTTACTTTTGTTTCTGCTAAAGATGCTGTGTAGCGGAAAGCACAGGGATTGCATGTTGCCACTAGGCTTGGGTTTCCACCTTTGACAACAACTGCCTTAGAACCGTCACTGCCTGGTGGTGTAATACATGTGATTTGACTGTATGTAGAAACGACATCAGTGCATGCTTTATTATCAACCTCCACGATTCCGTTCGTGAGACCCTTCCCTATAATTGTGATAGATGTTTTTCCTCCACGGGAACCCTCTGCAGGAGTAATGCTGTCGACATGAGGCAAAAGAACAAAGTTACGGGCAGTGATGTTTAGTAGGCTATTTCCACGATTCAGGACACGTACACTAATTGGCACTCTCTGGCCAACCTGAAAAATGAACGTTGTCAGTTAGTAACAAAAACTATTGGTATACTGCTCTTAATGGTGAAATAATTGTCTGGTTAGAACAGGTTAAGCATCACCAGGTAGAACAATATTGGGTCTTTCATGATCAGTTATATGTGACTGGTTCTTTCATCCTTTATAAATGAACACAAATTACTGTATATTTTTAATATATAAATTTATACCACTATTTGTGACAGTTGAATATGTTTCGTAATCAGTTTTACAGCTAACATACAAAGTAAGTACTCATCGTTAATTATGGATGCAATGTGAACTTAACTATGAATTCTATAGAGCCAAACAAACATAAGTGTGTGTGCTATCAAACCCTGACTACTCTTATTTTAGGTACCTACATAAACGTTGTCAGGCAAGTCATATGCAAGGCAGGACATTTATCTTATTTGAACGGTACTTTAATTTCATTTAGTATTAAATTAGTTAATTAGTTGATAAATTTCAAATATTCTAGTGGTATTTAAAAGGATTTTATTACCATACTTTTAACAAACCTAATCGTCTGTTTCCACGGACGCCTTCAGCTTTTGTTTGTTGAAATTTGTCGAATCGTTTTTGAGATATTGCAAATGTGAACACACCTTCTTTTTGTATATTTGGAAACCAAATTGCAAAACTAATTTTTCACTCAAGGTTACACTTTTTTGAAAGCACTTGGTAACCCATGCCCCTAGCTTACTCCAGGCTACTCCGTGCAAATATACGGCATAAAACTCTAGATATACACCTTGTAGCAAATTATTAAGTTTAAAATATTTTGTCACATTTCCCAAATATGTCCCTTTGTAGCACCAATCATTTAAACAACCTGGATCCCCTTCCCTTCAAGGTTGAGTCCTATATAATCAAATCAAACGGTTAAGGAGAAGTCGGAATAGATTATGACCTGATCTACGACGACAGACAATAGATGTACCAAATGGACCAACACAATATTAAAATACTGATATATCTAATCAAATCGTTTTGTTCTGTTGTTTGCAAGACATTTATCTAATTGACTCCTCTCTAAAAATGAAATAACGTTCACATACCGGCATATCTCCTGAAGTGTCAACTTTGCATTTGACGCTGCTTGTGGAAGAACTCTGTGGTGTGCATGGAAAATCACCAAATTTTATGATATTGTGGCAATCAGAACTTCCAAAACCGGAACCTGTAAACTCAATTTCATCAACAGCTGTAGCCTGGATGTAAGTTGCCCCAGCCATCCCAGGAGTTATTGTGTTTACTTCTCCGCTGCTGCATTTCTTGAACGAAAATTGAAACCTGGAAGCTGTCCCGCCAGAAAGTCCTGCTGTAGAACAGTCACTAATGTCACTGGTCAATTGGGAACATCCACCAGGTGGCGCGATAGTTGCACCTAAAATAGTTACAGCAATATTATGTGAAATATTTCTGTTGTTTAAAATGTTAAACTTAAACTCAAAGTAGCTATATTGCTGGATACATTAACTATTATCTTTTCAAATAAGGTATTATATTGATGTTTAAATGCTTCTCAATACACACCAGTCTCTTTCATAATTAGTAAAAATACCAATTGTGACACAACTAACAATTAACCAATCACGTGTCATCTTCGCAATACGAATTTTGATTTCACCGTTATTGCATACTAAAACATTAAGTCTACCAATTTAACTAAACTATCTCCTCAAAGTAAGAATTGTTTATTAAGATAGGTTTACCTGACGTTGTAGCATAGGCGGCCTCAAATCCATTAACCCTGACGGTCAGGTTACCCAATGATTGCTGTGTATCTTTGACAATCACAATACCAAAAATCTTTTTACTGTTCTTGGTGTCTAGGTATCTACTCCAATAGGGGTATTCTCCAACGTTGTTAAACTTGTAGGTGAAGGATCCTGATAAATAGACAATATATCTAATCATTATCGAGGACAATACTAAATCTTCACGAATGATTGACCTACTGCCAAGTCAAAATTGAGATTCATTTCATTAACATTTTATAAATTATGTATATCTAATACGTCTTAAGTCGATCCACAGGGATAACTAGTTTTAAGGATTGTTGTGTCGTCAAACTTATTCCTTTTTATGCTGATGCTGTATTATTTTATTTGGCTATTGTTGGTTAGTAAATATATTTCGTTCTGATGGTTCCATTCATCCTTTTTTATATTTTATAATCTAACTATAGCCTTTTGATTTCTTATCATTTCTAAAACTAAATTAGTTGATACTTGGAATTTTGAAAAAGCAAACAAAAAAATCAAATTTAAATTCAACTAGAATAAAGGACATTGCACACATATAAAAATCGAAATTATTTATATATTTGAATCCTTCATATTTACGACAGTCAATATCATCATAACGATGTTTCAGATTTTCCGTTTTATGTGTAATTGCAATTTGTATAGCGGACAATATCTTTATGATAAAGAGAACTTAAGTTATATAACAGAAAAAAACGAGAAGTACAAAGAATCTATGTCGAAAAACCTACTATAGATCTATAAATAAGCTAAGCATTGACCAATTGATTTATGTATTTAAGCACCGTAATATTTGTCTTTGCTTTTGTATAATAAAAATAACCAGTGATAGTTTTTGTTTGTTTATGCTGCAAACAAATTACTGGACATTGATGTTATCAAACATATAAACTTAGGAGGTATAATTTACACAATGTATGTGCGCACTCATAGCAATAAAGCTTACAAGACTTTGATAGCATCATCAATTTATACATTTCAGATCGGCTTTGTGGCCTTAATTCCAGATTTTGACGACTGATTACAAATAACGTTTGTTATTTGTAAAGATCTTACCAGATGTTATCTTGTTAACGCTACTAAATCCGCCTGTTTGCTCGGTCATGACACCATACGATTTTGTCTCAAAAACACCATATTGATTAGAACCAACCTTGGTAAACTGCCATTTAACACTGTCCCCTACATTCACCTCAATCTCTACAGGGCTGAAGGCATAACCAACACCCAAAGCTGAAGGAAGAAGATATTTAACAAATATATAGTATTATTTAGAAATTCGTGTCTGAGACCGTTTTAATCGCAAACTCAGATGGACTGCATAATGGATGGAATGCTTTTATTAACATGATTGGTCGTACTAAGGTCTGAAAAACTTTAACATAACATGCAATGCAAAAAGTTATAGAGACCACATTCCTAGATAATAATTTTTTTTCTATGACATTACCCCTTTTTATGCAGGATTGCATCCGTTGATAACTTCCATGTGTTTCTAAATGCAAAGTCTAAATGCAGAGTTGATGTTAAAACAAATAATTCAGCAAACCTATGTAATATAATTTTCAAAGTAATATGGTTTTAAGATGTAGTTGTCAAACAGATATGGGCTTACTGTTGAAGCAGTTGTTACGATGTCCAATTGTAATGTGATGTCATGACTTAAGAAAAGTAGGATACAAGAAAATCGAAAATAATGCGGCTTAACAAAATACATGTATGTATGCATGAACGAAATAAACCAGCTGGTAGGTGTATTGGTTTCTGTAATTTCTAATATTTTTTCAATTGTTACTTTTTCCTTGGCAATCAAAAAGGCATCATGAAATCAGAAAATCATAAACCATTTGTATGTTCAAGTATGTTATGGAGTTCAAGTACTATTCTGTATTCCAATATATACAAATTTGTAATGTAAAGTTAAGGACAATATATATAAGACAATTCTATCTTTTTTGTAAAAATATAATCTGACCTACAGTTTCAAATTTTGTTATTATTAAGACAAACACTTTTGTTTGCTCTATTAATGAAAGTTTTCGTATCAGATACTGCTACATACATTTGGCTTCTCCTTGGTTAGTGACTGTCGTCACGACACCTGTATCTGTTATCATGCATTCCAGCTGCGTGTTTGTCAATGTTTGAATCGTGCACACATGACCTCCAATGTCGATGGCAACAAGTGACGTATTTGTTCCGAAACCATCTCCTTTAATTGTGACAACGGTACCACCGTACAGAGATCCCTGAGTTGGACTCATTTTGTCTACCCTCAAAACATATTTAATGTCACTGACACCAGACCTAAAACCGATTTCAAAACAATGGTAAAATATTTCTCAGTAATTTTCTGTTGATGGAAATAATGAATTTCAATGTAACTTTATGATTGATAGTTTTTTTTTTTCTATTTCAGTACCTAAAATTCCCACAAATGGTTATAAAATCCTGCTTTTCTGTTAATTATAAAGCTACCCCTCTTATCATACATGATTCTGAAGTATTAAAATAGATACAAATATGAAAGTAACGAACTCTTATTGTATATACTTTGATATTACACATAGAAACAAAATGTTGAGCAATGCATAGAAGATTGACTCTATATTGAGGTTGAGTGTTTCCCAGTCTGGTAATTATCATTGACGCTTTAACGGGGAAGATGTCATGTGAAAAATCTGATTAAGACAACTATACAATAAAACAACAAGCCAAGAAACATCATAGTGTATAATTTATAATTATGTTTTTATCATGTGATACTCAGTTGAAGAATTGAATATTCTTGATTATTTGGTCAAAAATCCGTAGTTTATAGAATAAAAAAAACAGTCGGACACCTTCCGTAGTTAATGAACTTTTCCCTTGTTATGCGGAGCATAATATAGTTTTGACTTTGTCTACCCGTTCGTCCGTCCTTCCGTCCGTACTTCCGTCCGTCCCGTCCGTCCACCCTTTGTCCGGAGTATAGCTCTTAAACTATACTACACATTTCATGACATTTGGTTAAAATGATAAGCAATATGAGACGGTGTTATAGTGCACAAGAACCACAACTCTTGGTCAACTATACCCAAAGTTATTTCCCCTTTAACAGAAAACCTTACTAATTCTTTCACATATGCTTGTCTGGAGCATAACTTTTAAAATATATTAAATAATTTTATGACATTTAATACAAATGATGAGCATTATGAGACGGTGTGCAGTGTACAAGAACCACAACTTTTGTTCCTTTATACCCAAAGTTATCGCCCCTTTAAAAGATAACCTTACTAATTCTTTGACATATGTTTGTCCGGAGCATAACTTTTAAAATATGTTCAATATTTGTATTACATTTTTTGCACAAATGATAATCACTATGGGACAGTGTGAAGTGGACAAGAACCAGGACTGTTGGTCAACTATACCCAGAGTTATCTGATCTACCCTTTAAAAACATTAGTCTTTCACATATGCTTGCTGGGTGCAGATCTTTAAAATTTTACTTAAATGAAACTTGATAAACATGTTTAGGATATTTTGGTGACATTTTACATGCAGCTTTATTGCCCTTATGTTTTATAAGCTTTTCTTGTTCAGCCATGAAATTTTCTTTTGTCATGCAATTGTCTATGAAGGGGATATTTGCTAAATAACCGTTGCCATAGTAACATAGCTATACTGGTAGCCTCTGCCTTTTATTGGTAGAAATTTATTTCTAACTGAAAGATTAACCTGAATTGACAAAGCATAACTCCTAAGTCAAGCATATTTCAAGGAGCATCCATCAATTCCAGTGATTCAGTTGTATATATTTTCAGACCAATTTTCGCAGTATTTAAAATGACTGCCAACTTGAGCACGTGGTGGTGTTAGCCTCCATTGATAGATGATGGAAAGCAATACATCCTTGATAGTGATCGACAGTAATGATTGTACTGTAGTCTGCAGTTATATGTTTTGCACTTTAACTTCGTTGATATAACATACCTTATTGAAGGTATGATGCTTGTTATAGCATACCTGAACTACATTATAATATTATAATGGTGTTACAAGTAATCGATTCCATTGTTTAGTCGATGAATGACCAGTGATCATCGTTTGTTCAGTAAACATTGAACTTGAATATCGTCAGATAACTTCAGAATTGTCAACCGTAGAGTTCAAGCGTCACATTTATTGATATTGCAGTTGATCATCGTTTTTGTCTATCTGATCAAAAGTATCACAAAGGTTGATGGTCTTTAGCTTAAGTTAGATGTGTCAATGGAGAACACTCAGATAACTTTGAAATAACGTGAATATTTTCAATGCGGCTAGTTTTGAGATTGCATTAGCTGTTTTACAGTAATCAAAGGTGTTGAGAACCAAACAGTTTATACACTGTCTAATATAATAAAATATAACTACTTAACGACAATACTAAACTGTGTAACTAGCTGATACGGTAAATTATCTTCAAATAAATAAGTTTGAAAGCAGTCAAAACCAACAAAAATAGAAACTTTACACAGTATTACATTTTCCAGTAATACTAGAATTATATAATTTTATTTGATAATTTAAAGTGTAAATTTAGGTTCTATAAAAACAGATTAATATTTGTTGATTAGATTAGAAACATAATACATACCCATACTTGGCAAAACCATTATTGTTAGCCATTTTCGCTTCAATGGCATAGCTTCCGGGTCCCATTGGTGGTGATGTGAATACAATTTGTGTATCTGACCAGGATACAATGGTTGCGGGCTTGCCAGCTAAACCTAAACTTCCCTGTGTACTAGTAAATCCTGTACCAGTTATTGTCAATGCTTGGCCTCCTATGGGAGAAAAATTTCCAGATTAACACAATTCAAACACATTGGTATATAATATATTTACAATAATACCAGATTTGGTCTTGACGATCAATTGCTATAAGGAGATATTTTGCCGAAACCTTATAGATATTTGTATATAGTAAAAATGACAACCAGGGCAGTTTTTGTGGATTTTAAGTTTAATACATACACAACAAAAGTTTGAAAACATCATATATATGAAATCGCATGTTACTAATTGGTTTGTTTATTTTAAATGTATTACAACATTTCAAAATGGCCGCTGTTTTGGCCAACTGGAAAGCACATGACGAACTAATTTTTCCCCCAAGATTTAAGACTTCGTGTATAACAATTGTTGGTATGTTCAAGTCTCCAGTTTTTTCATATCGCACAAAGAATGAAACATTTATCGTGTAACACAATCAAGACAGCTGACCGTCTTAAAAATATTACGTTTCCGTATTTTATGCAAGCACATATTTGCCATTAAGCATCTTAATTGAGCAATTTTCAGTTTTAAGTACTTCGTTTTACTATGCCCTTCATTCTGATAATTTTACTTATCTTATTTTGTATCATTCCTGAGAAGGCGGAGGAGGAGGAGGAGGAACGACGACAAAACTTTAAAGATTGTCATCAGGTCCGCCATTTTATTTTTTTTTTTATCTCATACACAGCATAAAGTTAACACGCATCACATATTGAAATTTTCACGTGAAAGCTCGCTTGATTCATGAGATTATATAGTGACTACACTTTGTTTAATACTTCGGCCACCTTAGAAGACAGTGAGGAACATATAATTGTTCAGGAACATCCGGACTTTGGATGTTGTTCATTTTAAATAGTTTCCAATGTTTGTCTCCTTTAATGTAGATGCAATATTGAAATCAATTTTTGTGAGAAACAAAAAAGGCAGTCGTTAAACTACTGAAAAAACAAGAAGAAAAAGGATCAACAGAACAAACGCTATTGACAAACAAACAATAGCTTCATCAGAACAAGGGATAGTGA
>JAUMGZ010121989.1:0-17322 GCA_032359645.1 Pododesmus macrochisma
ATCCTTTGTCTGTCTGACAATACATTGCATATAAAACGCCAACGACACCACATCCTGCATCCTTGGTATGTCTGACAATACATTGCATATAAAACGACAACGACACCACATCATGCATCTTTGGTATGTCTGACAATACATTGCATATAAAACGACAACGACACCACATCCTGCATCATTGGTATGTCTGACAATACATTGCATATATGTACCACAAATGTACAACTTACGTTTTTGGCAGTCGTATTCAGTCCAGCCTAGAGCACAGCCACTGGAACAGACTCCCAGTATACTATTACAGGATTCAGCCGGGTCCGCACAGTGACACTCTTTGACACAGTTGTGTCCGAACCTTTTTTCTGGGCAGTCTGGCAAAATCAAAATTATGATATTAATGAAAACTGAAAAATATCAGAGGCTTGAAATCTTAACTTAAAAATCATATTTCATATAAATAATGCCTTGATAATAAGTGCATGATCTTTTTCTGATTATGAAATTTATGAAAATAAGAAAACAAAAGATTATGAACTCATTATTGTTTCTGTGACGATGTTGTTGAAACTGTGCTTTCATTTTTTTTAAGCTCGCTACACAGAAATACCAGAACAAGAGTGATCAAAAGACTACTTAAAAATTAATCTATCATCTATTCTTTCCATACTTTAATGTTTCATTTATTAATTATTTGCTTGTAAACTTACTTCATATTCGCATAGTTGTGACATACTTTATTCTGCTCATAGTGGTGACATACTTTATTCTGACTTCATATTCTCATAGTGGTGACATACTTTATTCTGCTCATAGTGGTGACATACTTTATTCTGACTTCATATTCTCATAGTGATGACATACTTTATTCTGACTTCATATTCTCATAGTGATGACATACTTTATTCTGACTTCATATTCTCATAGGGATGACATACTTTATTCTGCTCATAGTGATGACATACTTTATTCTGCTCATAGTGATGACATACTTTATTCTGAAATTCTCGTCTTGCTCTGTTTAGAACTTGTCTTATCATCCCCATTGTCTTTGTTTAGAACTTGTCTTATTATCCCCCTTTTGTCATTGTCTCTGTTTAGAACTTGTTTTATCATCCTCCTTTGTTTGTCCATTGTCTCTGTTAAGAACTTGTCTAATCATCCCCTTTGTCCATTGTCTTGTCTGCTTAGAACTTGTCTTATCATCCTCCTTTGTTTGTCCATTGTCTCTGTTAAGAACTTGTCTAATCATCCCCCTTTGTCCATTGTCTCTGTTAAGAACTTGTCTAATCATCCCCTTTTGTTTGTTCATTGTCTCTGTTTAGAACTTGTCTAATCATCCCCTTTTGTCCATTGTTTCTGTTTAGAACTTGTCTTATCATCCCCTTTTGTCCATTGTCTCTGTTTAGAACTTGTCTAATCATCCCCCTTTGTCCATTGTCTCTGTTAAGAACTTGTCTAATCATCCCCATTTGTCCATTGTCTTGTCTGCTTAGAACTTGTCTAATTATGCCCTTTTGTCCATTGTCTTGTCTGTTTAGAACTTGTCTTATCATCCCCTTTTGTCCATTGTCTTGTCTGCTAAGAACTTGTCTTATCATCCCCTTTTGTCCATTGTCTTGTCTGCTAAGAACTTGTCTAATCATCCCCTTTTGTCCACTGTCTTGTCTGCTAAGAACTTGTATATTCATCCCCTTTTGTCCATTGTCTTGTTATTGCAAAGGTAAAGGATGGAATTTGGATGGCAGATATTTAACACTCACGGCTAGATATGATATATGGTATATTAGAAAACATGTTTCATGCAAACAGTTTGACATAAGTGCCCTTAATCTACTTATTAATGGTGACATACTATAGGTAGTTTATGTGGTCTTAAGATTTTGATAAATGTATCATTTTGATTTCATGTGAACATAATTCCATATTATTGTCCTTGCAAATCTTCACATGGTTTTAACCATGTTTTGCAACAAGCCTAGGAGACGTAGACTGCATTTTGAACAAGGGTTATACAATAACTACATTTCTTACTACATCACTAACACAGAGCCGAATTAAACATTGGCGTTAGACAAAAAAAGACGAGTGAAAACAACAAAAGAAAATATCTATTTGATTCTGAATGAGTTGTTTTCAATTTTGAAATCTTCTATAAATCTAGCTGAAACGAGCGCTATAAGTCCACAATCAGGAATAAATTGTCCTTCCATTAGCATTCAGAGACAATACAATTACAACCCCCACTGGACCAGGAGCTTGTGAATCCAACACCACCATCCAAAAAGCCATACCATTAAGGTCGAATTCAATCTGTATAGCACACAGAGCCAAGGTAATGGTCGCACAGTCTGTTGAGTAAATGTCATTTAGTTATAATGTGTAATAAAGAATCCGATAGAGACCTATTAGTATATTTTGTGACCACATGATAATCACATGCTACAATGACTACTTCCATCGTGAACTTACTACAGTTATTGATATTACAGTGCTCCCATCTTTTATCTTTGTTATTTGTATAGCACCATGGTCGTGCGGAGTCTTCCGTTGTCCGGCAATGATTTTCCGGCATATCTCGATCAGGAAAGTTCTCCGGGTTGTAAGGATGTCTATGAGGGGTCTGCATGTCCCAGCGCTGGCATGCAAGGAGACTATCCGTAACTGATTTTGTACCCATATACGCCATTTCGTTGCCATTGTAAAAGCAATTGTTAACTGAACGAAAAATGAAGAAGCAATGTAGTGTTGTTATAAGCAACAAAGACCAACCCAACGAGGTTAGTTAAAAAACAAATGCAAGGAAATCAAAACAAGAACACACCACTCTCAATCTTATATGCATTTGAAGTTTTTATTTGGCACGTTCAGCATGTGTGCAGCGCATAATAGAACACATAGAACTTGATACAGTTTCAATAATAATATTCGAGATATAACAATTATAATATTCTATACACGTTAACAAAAAGTGATGCTATTATTTCTGATTAATTGAAAGATGTCTTCTTTTGCGCTTTTTAGCTGAACAGAAAAAGTTTTGTTTTAATTAATGACCGCCAGCAAACCATCACTCGTGTTACCATGCCTTAAATCACGGTCATATTCACTGTGATGTTTTTAAATTAAAAAAGAAAACGGCAATAACACTACTTACAT
Source organism: Pododesmus macrochisma (assembly GCA_032359645.1). Classification (NCBI taxonomy): domain Eukaryota; kingdom Metazoa; phylum Mollusca; class Bivalvia; order Pectinida; family Anomiidae; genus Pododesmus; species Pododesmus macrochisma. Next base: position 3,154 of record JAUMGZ010121989.1, read on the forward strand.
AGTTGACATCCGGGTCCCCAAAAGTTATCTGCGCAACCGCGAGAACACTTTCCGGTCACCTTATCGCATGTTTGGAAACGGCGACACTGGCACTTGAATTGGCATTTGTATCCAAAAGTCCCATCACGACACTCGCCTTGTAATGAGGTTAGCTCGTCTGAAAGTTAAAAAAAAATAAGATTTTACATGTATATGCAAGCAAAATTTATTTATTGTTTTACCCAGAACATGCACAATAGCAATGAACACGGTTGTAACTCGCGTTGTTATGAGCGTTTTCGAAACAAGAAGGGGAAAACCGTCTTCGTGCATGGATACATGTGAATCGTAACTTCAATAATTGGGGTTATAAAATGGGCTACGCATCTGGCCTATTCGTTAGATTGGATATTCCTAGAAAGTGAATCCGATGAATGTTCAGATAATTGAACATTATACAAGCAGGGGGAGATTTCAAATAATCTATTTAAGGATAGAAATTGTCACAAAGCCCGAATGAGATTTGTAATGGGGTGAAGGTTATGTATAGCAATATGCGATAATAGAAAACTTTTTCTCCAGACAATTGTTACGCTAGGTGGTGATTTAGTTCGCCTGATTTGCGTGTCTTACGCCAAGTCCATTCTCTGATACAGTTGTCGCTGTTTATGACTACGGGGGAACGCTGATTCTACAATTGAACGCAGTCGTAGCTTGTTTAACAAGCATGCAATTCAATTCTGGTAATTAAAGAACAATGCGCTAAATTGTCTTATTAAGTTTATTTCCAAATCTTAATCATGAATTCTTTGCTTGAAACTGTTTCTCTCTTTTTCTGCGTCAGTAGTTAAGAAGTAAAATACATTCATCATTATTACAATCATTATATTGACAACGTGCATAATATTTTTGCAAGACACTTCCTTCCAGTTTCATTTTAATTAGACGCGCGAGTCATCAAACAAAGATGTGGCGTATGCCAGTAAATCATCTAGCACCATGATCTTTACATACTTGTACATATAGTTCTATGATTCTAGTTTCGAATCCATTTGCTAAATATGCAATAGTTACAAACAAAACAAAAATATACGGAAAAACAAAATAAGAATATCAAAAGACTGGAAAAACAACAACAAACGTTGCATGTAAGCAATTGTTGAATTATATATAAACATTTACTGAATAAGTCATACACACTCTTCTACAATTCGAAAATCATATATTGGGATTAATAAAAATACAAAAAACAGTAATCAAAAGAATAATCTTTTTTTAAGTTTGGCACTTAAAGGTATTTAAAATATTACTATGTTCTTCCCTTGTATTGGAGCCACTGACTTCTCTTTATAGATCGTGTTTGATTCTTGATTGTATCTCTATTTCTAATTATAAACTTAAAGGATAATAAATGTCAAAGATTTGTGTTTTTGTTTTGTTTTGTATTAAGGGCTTATTGTCCGATCAACAGCTAAGGTAATTTACGGACGTGCCAGTTTTACTGGTGGAGGAAACCGGAGTACCCGGAGTAAACCACCGACCTACGGCAAGTCACTGGCAACTTTTTCACACTAGCACGCCCCGGACGGGGATCGAACTCGGAGGTGAAAGGCTTATGATTACAAACCACTAGGCCACCGCGGCCCCTGTCAAAGATTTCGCAATTATATATATATAACGTCTATAGCAGCAGGTCGTGAACAGTATAGAACTGCATACCAGATTGTCCACGTTCTTCCGGTATACCACAGAACAATATATAACTTCGAAAATATTCCCCAAAGGAGGAATGCTAAGTATTGATCGACCGGAAGTCTAAGACGGTAAATAAAATCGTATTACTTAGTCGAAACGAGATTTACATTGTATTCAGAAGGTAGTATCTTTGAGTTGCTGGGAATGAAATGGACAATTAGCAAGATAAAAAGTAGATAAGAAAGATAGAGATCGATAATACGTGTCGTTAATTCTCCAAAGAGAATGTCAACTGAAGACGTCGTGATGACCATTCAACTCAACTATGAAGAATATTGACTCTCAAGCCAACGAATGTACTATAGACGTCTTAGTGTTCTGTACAACAAAAATACAAAAATGGAAACCGAAATATCATCTGTTTGAGAGAAACTCGCCAGAGTGTACAGGTCTATTTCCAACACAGCCGTCACAAATGGACGTCCAAAACAAAATGTACTTGGAGTAGACACATAAAAATTTGATTTACGTTTTTTGAGAAATATGCTGTTTTATCAAAGTTACATCGGAGTCAAATGTACTGAAATGCACACTTGTTTGACCTCACAAACACTGATCTTAAGTGATTCTAAATGCTGAAGTGTTTTTTCCAAAAAAAATTTCATTTTTATCTTATCAACTCTCAAACAACCTTTAAGTTATGTTGATACTGTATCTATCAAATATGTGGGTTTCTTTAAAGTGGCATGCACTTTTATCCGAATCTCAGAAAAAAATAATGAAGGGAAAAGTATAAATGTAGAAAACAACTTCAAATACTTTGCATCAAAACATGAAATCTGTTGCATTCTGACAGAATGACAATTACAACAGGTTATACGCAAAGCGCTCGCCTCAATTAGTGTCAAAACTCCACACGTTTTGACATAGTTTTCTCCATTTTGGAATATTCATGAAGCTCTGATATAATGATTATTCATGACGCTGTACTTGTAATTGTTTTTGTTGTTCAAGCGCTATTAGAACATTCCATCGCTGCGTAAACTGATCCCTAAGAAAGATGTTTCAATTAACGAATATGTAAAACAGGCTTTGGTATGAGTCTTGTAACGTCTTTTGCAGAGACAATTAAAGCGTGTAGCCTTGATGCTCAATTTGCTGCCGCACCAACGAGAAAAGGTTTATTTACTTAATGTTTATTAACTGCTTTTTCTGCATCTACAACTATCGGTTCACGGCATTACTCTCTATAAAACGTCGAGTTTCGTCCCTCGCCATTCGTCGCTTAATCAATAATGCATGATATATCAATCATTACACGGCTTACATACTCTGGTAAAAATGACATTATAGTCATGAAGTTTAATTAGTCGGTCATTCGTTCAGATTAGGTGGTGCTACAAGGCGTATTTACGTGTAAACGTGCCGTTCACTTTCTTAGTTTAGTTTGACCTCACATAAGGCGATGACAACGTCTATAACACAATGGCAAATATGGACATTGCCTTAAAGTGCATCTGTCTGGGTCGATGTTGACGAAAACAAACATATCCCAATTGTTCTTGTAGCGTTTTTTCATTGAAAAGAGTAAATACTACTTAGATTAAATAGAACACACATCTGAAATATTTTTGAAAATTCAAACAGGTGCTAGATATACACGTTTTACAGGGAAAAAACCTTTTTTATATACTTAAGTTATATACACGAGGAAAGGGACAAGGGGCACATGGATCGTTTTCTCACAAATTCCTGTATGACCAATGACATCATAATGCAGTTCCCGTTGGAAATGTTTGCTTGTCTTTGTATTTGAATCATGATGTGCATTACATTTATATATTTTCATTTGGTGTGGCAAATATATCGACTGTGCCAAAGTACTGCGTTCTCGCTCTAGACATGTGAATAGGCGTACAATTGTCCAACAGAATTTTTTTTAAACGTTTTAAACACCTTTTTAAAATAACTATTAATTAATTGTATGCTGTAGTTATACAAGTAGGACTGCAACATCTATGCAGTTTTTTGCTTAAATAAAGAAGGATGTGCTGTGTGACAAATTCGGTATATATAAACAAATATTATTCAATGTCATTCGACCATCTCAGGATAAGTATGTAAAACCAATCACGTTGACTAAGCGTGTCGTTGATGTACCAGTTGAGTCAATGTCGCCATTTTGCCATCTGTAGGTACTCATGCATAGTTACTGAAATTAAGTTTTATATCTAAAACTAAATACCACACCATACTTTATCTTAGCCTATTTAAACATTATATCGAAAACATTTCAACGTGTCCTTTGAGCTACGGTTCATATAAATATGTAATATGATAATTGAAGTGTGGTGTAGTTTTACTCGACAGATGTTACGTGTTCAATCTTCGTGTCTGATCTCTATATATTATGGTATTACTTTCATGTAAATTTACATTTGTCTATAAATGAAACAGTGCACATTCCCACGAGTTACTCATAAGAGCAATATAGTAAGTATTTATATTACGCATACGGTTTTTCAATATACGCTGAAAGCTTATCGTTTTGTTCAGCATTACAGTTCATCAGTCTGTGTTCGAACATGTCGTCTGTCGACATATTGCATTACCAATAAATACAATGAAGTAAGTCTCGGATCAGACGATGATTGAGGTTGGATAAGAAATAAGGCATGATTTACAAATATAACATCTTCCATTTTGAAATATATACACAGTGATTGTCTAGACAACAAAGTCGATGAGACCATTGCATTTTTCTCATAAAAAGAGGTTATTGTAACAAATTAATGGCGTTAGCTCGTCATAATAAACTGTCGTTAGCTCGTCATAATAAACTGTTGATGATGAGCAAGCGCCATTAGATGCCCTAGGTGAATTACTTAAATGCTCACCATACGCCAGTATGTGTTTGCATGTTTTTGATTAATACTTTATAGTTACACATGCTTTACGTGCTAAGTAATAATAAGGGTAATAAATGACCAACAGCGACGATATCGACCAACACTATAAGATTAACTCTAAGAGATCATCAGGTGGAACTTTTGATCTTAGACCCACACATGTTGTAAACAGAAATATATTTAACATTTGAATACGCTATTTAACACTGGTGGACTGGAATTGAAACGTCATACTACCACGTCCTCCCAAAACTCTGAATTCTAGTAATTTTAACATTCTAATGTGTCTCAAATTCTTCGTAAAGTAGAAACTATCACATCCTAGAACGAATTCGAAAATCACAAATCTCTCTCTATATATAGTACACAAGTAAACAATAGAAAACTTGTTGACGTATACAAATAATATCAATGAAACAAATATTGAACCAAAAAGGAAATAAACATTACAAAAAAGAATCGAAAGCAGCTATCCGCGAAGAATAAGCGCTTCCGGCTATTCATGGGTATCACCATATTAATTTATTATATGGCATCGGTCACAAAACAACTACACGGGGATTATATATCTTTGTAATATCGTGATGCAAATATAGAACTTCATAAGAGGCACCCCTGAAATATAGGCAATGCAATAATCACCGACTCATACTGAAGTGCAATTCTCTAGCGTATGTCGACGTTTGGACGGCTCTTTTCATAAAGGGGAGCAACTCATGGGAAAATACTGAAATCATCAAGTTTGTACTCGATTTTAATGGGAAAAGTACAGGCATATTCTTAATAGCGGGTATAGCCAAAGTTTTCCACTGAGAATTGTAAGTCTTTGTACTTACTTTGCTTCATAAATCAGCTCTTAGTGTAGCAAGTACCTACGGGAATGCCAACTGTCTGTAAGAAAATTTGACCGCCGTATTTTATAAATAATTTGTTAATACCAAATGTTCATCAATTTAACAACGTCTTTTTTTTAAACTTATATTTGTTTAGTGTCCAAATAGTTTTGGACAGAGTTCAGGCGTGCCTTTAGTTACAACAAAGATATCTGTATCGACGTTTTTTGTCACTGACTTTACTCATAGCTTAAATAATGAGAAATACGAGTGACTGAAAACACTTTATTTATCCACAGCTTAACAACGTACTAAAACATAAAACACTCTCGAAATCACTGCCATTGTGTCACGGGGGCAATTTTATTACGTCACAAAAAGAAACAGTGACAGTTTCGCCGTGATGTTCCGGAAGTTTCTTGCGCATAGTGACAACAGACTCCACATGTTGAATGAGTGGAGACGTGCAAAAAGTACAAGTCTCAAGACATACATGCCTCACACATCGTTAATTGTGAAGCTAGATACACTTTTCATGTGCCAAAACAAATACGAATGATCTTACAACAGCAGTGGAACCAAAGTGTAAAGAAACACCCAGAACATATGCATAGGTCTATCACGGGCAATTGGAGTATTTTGTTTCTAACACTCGAACATTCTGATGTATTCTTAAACGCCTCTATACAACAACCATCATTTCCAGTGAACACACCAGCGTCTGTGGAATGAGTACACGCTGCTTAATGCATGTGCATACTGGATGCATCAGGGCATGTGCAGGGAGTCATAACAAACTGAGATATTTCTGCACAACAATATTGCAGCCATCTTTACACAAGTCATGTAAACCTGGTGCGTTTATCTGGTTAAAGAACATGTTGTTGTACATTGTACTGTAAGTGTAGAATCTGCATTAACGCTCTATGCCTGCAGTTACATGTTTAGTATTCTGTGTTCAATGCCCAAGCTGTGTTATAGACAGTATGAAATACAGCAAGCTGGAATGATACAGTCCGGTAGAACATTAAACTGTTTTGCAAGGATGCCAATTTGTTTTTGGATTGAGTGGTGCATTTAGAGCTATCTAGTTCTGAAATTCGACCTTGAAACGGCAGATAGCTATCGATATTTGTATCACTATACATGTCATACCAACTTTTTGTGTTAAATGAAATAGTTGTTGGTCGACCCTAAATGACGTATTACCTTATTTAAACTAATACAAACCCCGTCTCTTAAGGATACAATATATCCTACCGAATGTTATTGAAATTGGTCCTGGGGTTTTGGAGAGGAATTTGAAAATGTGAAAATAAACTTATTTACTATAATGTTGAGTTTTGACCCCAAAGCGCGTAAGCTATGTTCAACCTAAGATTCACGCATTGAATAAACTTTGTTCTCCATGCCCCAATATAACTACAAATACATCAATATAGCTCTAGCCCTTCTAGTTAATAAGAAGAAAATTTGTGATATTTCGTCAAAAGTATCCCCTTTGTTATCCCTAGTGGTGCACCTCGGGGCCGAGCCGCATCATTTTAACAAATCGAACTCCCCTATCAAGTTAATTTAGACGAAAACGGTCAATTGTTTCAGAGGAGAAGTAGCAAATTTTAAAAGTTAACGGCGACGAAGAACACGTTATGATGGTTTTAGCTCATGCTTTGGCGAGCTAGAAACTTTATTGAAAGTTTTATACTAAAATCACTGTAAATTTTTCTTCCGAGAACAATTGCATAAATACAATCATTACAACAATAATGATAGGTGAATATATGAATATACCTTGAAATCAAAGAATCTAACATTTGGTAGTGGTCAACAGCCCGGGGAATTGATTATTAAAATATGTCAAAAGTATTAAGCTAGAAAAAATTACTCGATTGATCTTCCTGATCAAAAGATTGACAATGTTTCTTGCATTGCAGGTATATCCCCACCATCTCAAACGTGTTTCTAACACTTTTCACATAAAATTTCAAAGATCCTATGTTTAACACAATGTTATCAAGGATAGATAGGTATTCTAGTACATGTCACCTACGCTACCAGTAACACTATTTTCCATGTCCTTTTTAAGTTTCTCTATTTGACACAATCAACGTGTTAAATACATGTTACAACATCATATGTCATTGAATGGATTAAACTGTGTTTTTGCTGCGACTTTGAATTCTCATCATCTCTTTTCGAGAAAATAACGTATTTTTGTGAGTTCTGATCGAAGATTTAAGATTGTAATGTCCTTTTTAATTGTCATATTCTTCAAATACTCTATATGATAATCACTTGTTTGTGTGACAGAAAACAATGTGGATCATCCATCAAGCGCTGCAAGTCAAAGGAACTTTTTAAACAACGTGAATTAAGCAAGCGGTTTAAACCATTTTCTTCAACCTGTTATAGAGTGACGTGGGTTGATTTCTAATGATTTAAGTAAAAACTATAGCTTTGAATCATGAGGACAATACCGTCGCTCTTATATTTTTTTAATCTGAAATGCATGCAGCATAAGACTCAACTTTAAAGCAAAACATAGCATCATGCTCCTCTCATTCTAAACTAAGAGCAAAAACAAACACAGGGTCAGCAGAGTTCGCTGCAAATGATTCGGTTTACATGCAAATATGTATGTGATTATTAGATTACTGGGCTAATCACGGCGAGATGTATTGAAGTCTTGCTCGTTTATCTGCCTACAACGTGCCGCAGTGTGAATATAGAAGATCAGTATAAAATGCTTGACGCCACAACTTCTTTGTCTCGCGTTAAGAGACTTCGCAATACAAGTCAGATACATTCATAGATTTAAGTCTATACCAAGTATGTGTGAACGAGATGAACAATTTAATCTCAAGTTCTCTATATCTACTTCTCTCAGCGTGATGAGCCTCGTGGGGCTCATACGTAGGATATTTGCACTGATGACGTCATTGTTTCACCTCGTTAGTAATATATATATATATATAAACTCAAGACAATACCTTGAGCTTATTTGAATCACGTTTTGTTTTAAGAACCAATAGTACATTTTCAATCAGTTACAAGTCATTGTTATATATTTATGCTTTTCATTGCCAATATATTGCCAAGATTTTAGAATCTCTAAACTTCTTGTTAAAACCGTATTTCCGGTGTGAGAACTGGCTATCTAGCCAATCACAAAAGGTCACAGAACTGAACTAAACTTTACTGTACAAGGAGCCTACACCTGTTGTATTCTAACTATAACAATATGTTTGTACATCAATGAGATACGGAAATAAGATAAAATCTCTGGCTCCATGTCAAACTGAAGACGATATCTTACTTTTATCATGTATATCATAGCAACATGATGTAAACCATGATATATATTATCATGTAGTCGTAGAAAACAAAACAGAACCGTATTTCCATGGGTTTTTCCTTATTATTATTATACGTGTGTGTACATAAACAAATAAACAGCTCAAACATATGCCAATTTCGTATTCTCCGTTTATAGAAATTTAACTATTTGAGTGCCAACAGAAACAGATTGATTAATTGCATGAACTTTATTTTTACCATCTTGAATTCCCTTCCCTTAAGGATGCTTCTTGGCAAATTTGGTTGAAATCTGCACAATACATTTGGAGGAGATGTCGTTTTAAGGCCTACTGTCAAGTCCTGACCCCGTCCGCTTGTTCTCTGGGGAGGGGGGAGGGTCAGAGACTTCATTTGTACAATCTTGTATCCCCTTCCCCTAATGAAGGTTCCTGTCAAATTTGAATGAAATCTGCCCAAGAGTTTCAGAGAAGATGTCGTTTAAAGCAAAAGTTAACGACGGACGGACGGGATTTGTACGAGAAAGTCCACCTTGGACCTACGGTCTAGAATGACTAAACAAGTTAATGTTAATAAGAACGCGATATAGGACTACGTTAAAATGTACGAGTTTTGATGTTTGTCATGTACAAATACATTATAGTATTAAAGCATATTAAATCGGAAGATTCGAGACAATATGTACGTTATATGACAGCATTTACAAAACACGTACTAAGAATTAGTCTGTTCGCAATGGCTCATGTAATGGAGAATATTTCAACATATTTCCTGGATGTAAACCACATGGTGCTGTTACGGTTTATACAGACAGATAAAGTGGAAGAAACTGAGGCTTGTGTTTACATAGAATTTCAAACAAAAAGAAAATACATGTATCTAAATTTTAGATGGTACTGGGCAACTCGTGCGGATGCACATGGTGATGTATGCATCGAGTGACCTTTGTTTGCAGCATGTTCATAGTATCAAATATCAAAACAACAAACTCCATTTTGTGTAAATGAAGTTGCACATACGTTAAATCATCTAAATGTTCAACTATGACAATAAAATGTGGCAATTATTGTATATTGCTCTTTCACCAGATCGTCTTTCCTAATTGACAATTTGCGTCACTATTTATATACTAGTATGGAGGAATGTTTTCTATTCTCAAAACGATAAATATATACTGGTATATTGAAATGAAATGAAAGAATCAAACACACTTACATAAGTAAGATATTGATTGCTTTATTGATGTTATGGGAATGAGAATATACTGAAAACTCGACAGCTAGTGTAAAGAATGACATTTAAATGTTAGTACAATACTGAACACAAAGAAGACCGTTCTGTCTGTAGAGGCACCAGAGTGCCGGGTGACCTATTGTTTGTGACATCTATGTACTGAACGTACATAAACATTCAATGGAAGTTAAATAAAATATGAATACGAAAAAGACAGTTCTACATTAGCTATCAGAGGAAGAGAATGATAAAACCCAGGAATTCACCAAGTAAAGGAATGTAAGAATGTGGATCGTTCTCAATATTGCTGGATCTTCCTTTGAAAGAAGACACACACGTATCAGTGCGAATGAAAAACACTATTCATTCGCGAACATAAAATACATTATTTGTGTTTATAGCATCAGTTCACGTGCTACAGGTGTATTACTTAATGCACGTCACATTTTATTGCTGAGTGAGTGCCACTTGGAGAGAGGGCGTATCCCTAGGATCCCTATGTATTTGTAACCCATCTGACAAGTTCTTGATACGAAGGCAATGAAATAATGATAAAATTTTCAGAGCATCACCGATCTTTGCAACATAAACGTTTCCTTTGTTGAAATGTTGAAGTGGAGAAATACAAAACAGTGACACATACTAATTACTCAGTGCATGTATCAGGGAAGACCAGCTGATATGAATTGCATGATACCGGAACAATGCAGGAGTTGTAAATAACAGAAAAGAAAATAAAAAACAAGACCGCTGAAATATATGCACTTCAAAAGAAAAAGTGACAACAACAAATAAATAAATAAAAAATGAAAATTTTAAAATTACCACTGAACATTGAGTTTCTTCACATTCACAGTTTTTGTCCTCAAGACTATACCATTTTACACAGAACGTCAACATTATCATCAACTGAAACGTGTCATGCAGAACAGACGAAATAAAAATGGCCAATGTGTCTGTTTCAAAGACATTCTGGTTTGCTCTTATGTTTATAACGAGACTTATACATGCTGTTGGCCACGATAATTATTTTGTTTAATCTATTGTCAGAATATTGGCAGATATTAAATGCATTTATCATACTTAGTGTGACACTGCTTGCCAAAATAGAAACATCATAACGTATTTATATTGGAATTTATCTCCGTTCTGCATTAAAATGCGACCCGATGCACTCGCGCCGAAATTGCAATTACGCATTGATATTGTCCCGTAATTAACTTATGCTAATCAGCTCTGGGAGACCTTCATGTGATTGTTTGAATCTGGTAGTGATGAATTGTTCCCCTCCAAGTCCTTTGGTATCCACCTCCTGTTGTATTGTAACATTCACATACCGTTCATTGGTTGCCTCGTTCTTGCTTCGGGTAATCATCATGACAGGTATGTTATATAGTACAAGTATCTTTAATGTGAGGTAATAATAAGTAGGACATCATGTTGTAATGATAAAACTCAACTATATATTATTGCTATATATTATTGCTATATATTAATGCTATATATAATTGCTATATATAATTGCTATATATTATTGCTATATATTATTGCTATATATTATTGCTATATATTATTGCTATATATTATTGTTATATATTATTGCTATATATTATTGCTATATATTATTGCTATATATGCGGCTGTTGATTATGTATATGTGCATTATATTGTACACCAGAGGTACGTTGTATAACTTGACTGTTGCATTACAGTTGATAGCGCGTTATGTCAAGTTTTGAACTTGACCTGTTTTTTGAATGTTTTCTGTTTGGGAACTCAAACTATCCGAAAATGTGGCTTCTTGTTTCATAAGTTTCTTGGTAAATTTCCTCTGAAAATTCTTTCTGACCATGTATCTTTTTTACTCTCAAGCTGATGGCTACCTAGCTATAATTGAGTTGACCTCTATTCATGTTGTTTTTCATATCATGGTTAATGATATATATAATGTTTTAGAAACAACATACATATGTACCAGCAAGATTTGGCTTATTTGACATGACCAACAAAGTATAAACCGCCTCGTTATGTAAGCCGCGTTCATACCGTTAGGTGGCGCGTTTGAACCGGTCACAGAAAACTATGTGTTGAAGTACATTTTAATACATACGTGCTCTTAGTCCTGAAAACGATGTTTTTGTCTTTTGCTCTCGGTTTTCTATATAATAGTAGTCAATCAGTATGGCTAATATACAAGACTTATACATACTTTATCTGCTTGTATCGAGGATAGACGCCAGAGTTTATTCATAAGAACGTAATAATGTTTATGTGGATGCAATCATACATTTGTTATTCATCCTTCTCTCAATTTCCATGAAAATTATGTAAAGTTGTTATATGACCAATCTCCTAAATACAATACTTAGTTACACAAATGTACTTTATAGGCGAACATAACAATTCGATCATTCATACATGTCATATGTATGTATAAACTTATGTTATAGAATTGCATGAAAAAGACATACAATAAAAGTTTAAAAAAGACAATGTCTACTACATATTGCATCAATTTTGCATAGATCCCTATAAATGTCAGTCCCTGTAATGATGATATGTCTTATGTATATATATGATATTTCAGTAAAACATACATCAAGATTTACATTTGTTGGTGAATCGGTTCTCTGTGCTTGATGTTGTTATCAAGCCAACGTGACATTCATTATACCATGCATAAAGAGTTAACTACATCCCCTTTTAACTTTCAGGACGTGTGCCAGCAACAACCAACGACCACATTGACTCCAGTGGATTAACGACAGTTGACAACCATTATCAAGATATGCTGAATTTAAGAATCTTCGCAAATTATTAAACCGGACAACAATTTAATGCTTGACGAAGCTTTTTGTTTTTTGTTCTAGAATATGGCGTTTCCTCTTATGACTGGTTGTAGTATCAGTATCAATGACGTAACGCTTCCGGTAAACGCTTCGCAAAGCGATATAAGTGCAGAGCAAAACATAATTCAAACTTAGTTTTTTGTCAGTCGTGCATTGTTCATTTCGGTAATTAATCTATACTATCGATAACAAAATCCTCAATTTTTCTTACGCAGGAAATTGAAACAAAATGTCCCATTATAAAAACAAATTGCCTGGCAGATGTTGAAGTGTTCCATCTGAGGTCCTTCGGGGTTTGCCTTTGTAAACATTTACAAATATGGAAATGACTTTAACAAAAATACCAACAGTCTGAAAGCGGAGGTATTTGTTCTCAGTTTTTGTATATTGGTGATATTGAGTCTGTGACTGATTTCAGTTGTGGCAAGTTTGACAAGCTAATTAGTTTTGAATAATATGATGATCAAGAAAAACATGGCAAACAAGATGTTAATATGCTTAGCTCATGCAGCCAGTAACTTATAACTAATGGCCAAAGGGAAGGTTAATTAGGATTGTGTTGAAGAAGAGAAGAGGTCTAAATTAGATTTCATGTATCGGTTCCCTTTGTTCTACTGAAGTTTTCAGGTCTTAAATTTTAAACCAAGACACGTAATGTATCAGCTTATTTGTAATATTGGTGATTACTGAAGCCTCTCTTTTCAGAAATCGTAAGACAATTGATTTCTTCACTTGCTCAGAAAAAAAACATTTCCAGTACATTTCTTGTTTGGAAAAATATTGGAATTTTTTTTATAAAAAACCTAGAATAAGCTTTTGCGAAACTCTTTCATTTGGAAATTAATTATGCGTCTGTATTGTATCGATTTACTATAGATCTGTTATGAAACACCAGTTATACTTTTTAAATAAGTCTGTTTCTTTGTTTGTTTTTATAAAGAGTAACGACACTTCCAACATATGTATAAATAGTTCATATCAAAGCAGACTCAGAGGAGCAGAATTAATTTATATATCTACAGTATAATAGTAGGCAACAACGAATAATACGTTTTAAATGTTTCTGTACGTGACATATGATGCTAGCATATTCACATAGCACGTGCAATGGGAGTTTTTTTGTGTGAATATATACATGCTTTCGTTTTGCTTCCAGATAGAACAATCAGCGGTCAATGGATCAATATAATGCACGCCATTCAGATTTAATTCAATTAATCAGGATTAGTATAAATGGATCGCGTATTAAGGAATTAATTTATGATTCTTCAATTCGCGGTTACTTTTTTCTTTTCTATTGTCATTTTATAGACAATTCTGTTAATGGGATTGAGAAATATTCCGGAAGTGATTACG